>PVJS01000637.1:0-62283 GCA_004027185.1 Glis glis | reverse complement strand
TTGTATTTCCTCGTTTGTGAAGTGTCTATTTAGATCAATTGTTCATTTCTTGATTGGATTATTGTTTTTATTGTTAAGTCTTTTAAGTACTTTGTATATTCTAGATATTAGTCCTCTGTCACAGGAATAGCTGGCAAAGATCTTTTCCCATTCTGTAGGCTCTCTCTTTAGACTCTTGATGGTCTCCTTTGATGAGAAGAATTTTTAGTTTAATGCCATCCCATTTATTAATTCTTGTTTTAATTTCCTGAGCTTTGGGGATTTTATTGAGGAAGTTTCTATCTGTGCCTATATGTTGGAGTGTTGGACCTATGCCCTCCTCTAGTAATATCTAAGTCTCTGGTCTGATTTCCAGGTCTGAACCATCTCAAGTTGACTTTGTGCAGGGTGAGAGGTAGGGATTTAATTTCATTTTCTACAAATGGATAACCAGTCTTCCCAACACCATTTGTTGAAAAGGCTGTCTTTTCTCCAATGTATGTGTTTGGCACCTTTGTTGAAAATCAATTGGATATAAGTATGTATATACGTTTCTGTATCTTCTATTCTGTTCTATTGCTCTGTGTGTTTGTTTTTTGCCAATACTATGCTGTTTTTATTACTATAGCTCTGTAGTATAGTTTTTTGTGGTACTGGAGATTGAACCCAGGGGCATTTTACCTCCGAGCTACACCCCAAGCCCTGTTTTTTTATTCCTTATTTTGAAACAGGGTCTCACTAAGTTACGGAGGGCCTCACTAAGTAGCTGAGGCTGGCCACGAACCTGGATCCTCTGGTCTCAGTCTCCCAAGTACTGGGATTACAAGTGTGCACCACCCCACCCAGCCTGTAGTATAATTTGAAGCCAGGAATTGTGATGCCTCTTGCATGGTTCTTATTGCTGAGAATTGCCTTGGCTATTCTGGGTCTTTGGTTCTTCATATGAAATTTAGGACTGATTTTTCTAGGTCTGTGAAGAATGACATTGGTATTTTGACAGGGATTGCATTAACTCTGTATATCACTTTTGGTAGAATGGCCATTTTGATAATGTTTATTCTGCCTATCCTAGAGAAAGGGAGATCTTTCTATCTTCTAAGATCTTCAGTTTCTTTCAAGTGTTTTATAATTTTCATTGTGGAGGTCTTTTACCTCCTTGGTTAGATTTATTCCTAGGTATTTTATTGTTTTTGAGGTTATTGTGAGTGGAATTGTTTTCTGGATTTCTTTTTCAGTGGATTCACTGTTGTCATATAGAAAAGCTACTGCCTTTGTATCCTGCTACTTTGATGAATTTATTAATCAACTCTAGAAGTCTTTTGGTTGAGTTTTTTGGATCTTCTAAATATAGGATCATTCCATCTGCATACAGAGATAATTTCAGTTCTTCTTTTCCTATTTGAATTCCTTTGATATCTTTACCTTGCCTTATCACTCTGGAAAGAGTCTGGAGGACTGTATTAAAAAGTAGTGGTGATATTGGCCTCCTTGTCTTGTTCCTGATTTTAAAGGGAATTTCTGAAGTTTTTCCCCATTCAATATGATGTTTTGGGGGCTTATTGTATATTGCCTTAATGGTGTTGTGGTAAGTTACTTCTATTCCAATTTTCTGCATTGCTTTTAACCTGAATGGGTGTTGGATTTTGTCAAATGTTTTTTCAGCATCTATTGAGAAGATCATGTGATTTTTGTCCTAGGTTCTATTTATGTGTTGAATGACATGTATTCATTTGGGTATGTTGAACCAGCCTTGTATCCCTGGAATGAAACCAACAATTTTCTTGATATCATTTTGAATGCATATTGCTTGTATTTTGTTTAGAATTTTTGCATCTATGTTCATCAAGGATATTGGTCTGTAATTTTCTTTTCTTGAGGGATTTTTATTTGTTATTAAGATGATACTGGCCTCATAGAAAGAGTTCGGAAGGATCTCATCTCTTTAGATTTCACAGAATAACTTGTAAAGTATTGGGTTTAGTTATTCTGTAAAGGTGTTACAGAATTCAGCTGGGAATCCATCTGGACATGGCCCTTTCTTTTATGAAAGGCTTTTTATTATTTTTATCTCTTTGCTTACTATTTGTCAGTTTAGGTTACCTATATCATCTTGGTTCAATTTAGGTAGGTTGTATGTGTCTAGAAGTCTGCCAATTTCTTCAGTGTTTTCCATTTTATTGGAGTATAATTTCAAAATCGTTTCTGATGATCCTCTGGATTTCCCCACTGTCTGTGGTGATGTCTCCTTTTCCATTTCTGATTTTAATAATTTGGGTTGATTCTCTCTTTCTTTTGGTTAGGTTGGCTAAGAGTTTATCAATCTTGTTAATCTTTTCAAAGAACCAGCTTTTTGGTTTTTTTAACTTTTGTATCGGTGTGTGTGTGTGTGTGTGTGTGTGTGTGTGTGTGTGTGTCTTTATTTCACTGATTTCTGCTCTGACTTTAATTATCTCCTGCTTTCTACTGGCTTTGGGATTAGTTTGTTCTTGTTTTTCCAGGGCCTTGAGGTGTGTCATTAGGTTGTTTATTTGGTGACATTCTGTCTTTCTTATGTGGGCTCTCAGAATTATAAATTTTCCTCTTAAAACTGCATTAAAAATGTATCATTCTGCTTCCATGTATTTATATATGGTCTTCCTGTTATTGATTTCTGCTTTCATTCCATTATGCTCTGAAAAGATGCAAAGAATTATACTCATTTTTTTAAAATTTTCTGGCACTTGCTTTGTGGCCCAGAATGTGGTCTATTTTGGAAAAGGTTCCATGAGTAGCTGAGAAGAATGTGTAATCAGCTGTTGTTGGTTGGAATATTCTGTATCAATCTATTAGGTCCATTTGGTTTATAGAGTTCTTTAGCTCTGAAGAGTCTTTAGTCCTCTTTTGTCTGGAAGATAGATCTAGTGGTGTGAGCAGTGTGATGAAGTCTCCCAATATTATTGTATTTGGGTCTATTTGAGACCTAATGTCCCAAAGAGTTTGTTTTATGAAAGTGGGTGTACCCACATTTGGGGTATAATTACATTATACCCCATTACATCATACATTACATCTTCTTGTTGGATTGTTCTTTTTATTAGTCAGAAGTGACCAGCTTTGTCTCTTCTGATAAGTTTTAGCTTAAAGTTTGCTTTTCCTTGAAACACTTTAAAAACAGCTTTTGATGTTTTTCATGCTAGTTTAAAAAAAGAATATAGAGAAGAAGAAAAGCATTTATAAATGCATAATCTTTAAAAGAATAAATGTGTAGTATTTGTACTTTGAAAAGCACATTGGAAAAGTTAACAAAAGTCAGAAATTCTCCAATGACATTGAAACCATTGTAAACACTTGGTGCATTCCTTCTAGCACATTTTTTCAGTGTATAAATATATGTAATATTTTATAAAACCAGAATAACACATTTTAATCTGATTTTAACTTAATAAAATGTCAAATATTTTATCAGAAATTTATCACTAAATATTTGCAAAGCTAAATGAATAGTTGAAGCAATTCCACTTTATGAATATATTATAATCATTTCTTATTTTAATACATATGATGATTTCAATATTTTCCACAATAAATCTTATAAACATCAGTTTCACATAATACATTCATAAATTGTTCTAAGTATCATCATGGTAAAATCCTGTAATGAAATAGTATATGTATACATTATATACATGATATACATAGTTTGTCTACTGCTTTCTTGATATCACCTTATGACAATTTTCTTACTGTCATACATATTCAAATTATAATTGTTTAAATAGTAACTATTTATGACCAAACAATACATCAAGGTAAAAAAAAGGAGGAAAATACATCTTAAATTTATAATTATAATTCCTTTAATTTGAGATAACCATTTATAACATTCTTGTGTATGTTCTTTTAGCCTTTTTTCTTTCCATTTATACAGATCTCACAATAAAAATAAAAATATAGCAAAGTGTATCCAAGAACTTTATCCTATATCTATGTGATCTTAATCTCACATTACATTTAAGTAACACTCATGTACTGAAGACTCCTAAAACTATATTTTCTGAATCATGTATATGTGATTGTGATGTTGGATCAGAGCAGAGTTTTATTACATACTACCTAATTGGTCTCCTGAATTGCTGTGCAAATACATAAACATGCATATATCTCCCCTTTTCCCTACATCCTCATCAGCATTTGGTATTAAACATCTACTGCATTCCAATTCAGCCTGCCCATTTGCAAAAAGATAGATGACTCTTGGGGAATGCCAGTGGGTTATTATAAATGCAATCAGATAGTGATGGCTGGAATGGCGGTTGCAGTTCCAGATGTGCTTTCATTGCTCGAGCAAGTCAATACATCCCCTGCTACCTAGTACGCAACTACTGATCTGGAAAAGGCCTTTCCCTCTCTATACTTATTCTGATTGCTTATAAAGGGCACCAGAATGAGGTTTATTTCAGTTGGCAAGGCCAGCAGCACAGTTTCACTGTCTTACCTCAGAGATACATTAACTCTACAGACCTCTCCTAATTTGGCTCACTGGCAAGGGATTTGATCACCTTTTCCTCCCTTTACTTTCCCCATCATATTAGTACATTATGTTAACGATACTATGATGAGTGTATTTAGTGAACAGGAAGCAGTAGCTATTTTATATTCATTGGCAAGACACTTGCAGGTCAGAGAATGAGAACAAAACACAAAAAGGAGAATCCCATCTCAGTGACAGTGGAATTAATGACAAAGATAATATAAAATTATAAAACTATATGAAGAAGAAGAATAAATGACTTACAAACAAAATTCAGGTTGACATCAGATTGTTTCACAGTATCACTGGATGCAAAAAGTCAGTGGAAAAGTGTTTTTATAATAAAACCATGAAAGAAAAGAACACTATATTCTCAGGCATACAAGGTTGCAAATATTGCCATTTGTAGAGTCACATTGAGAACACTCATGGAAGGAGCAATAAAATAGAAAAGCAATACAGTGCCTTAGGAGCTAGGATATATACTCAACATTTAGTAATACTTATTGAAATCATTATTGAAATATACGAATATACTAAATCCCCATTTTAATATGATCTATCTCTTCTGTTTTAATTACTATAATAGTATACCATGTTTCAGTATCATGAATAGCAATACCCTTAATTTTTATTTTTCTTTAAAAATCTGTTGATTAATTCTGTTTAAAATAAAGATGGAAAAACTGACATTAGGTTAACCCCTCGCATATACACAACCTATATAACCATGAACTTAATAAAATACATAATGCAACAGTTTCCAGGCACCACACAACATGCAGTACAGAACTTGAGAGAATGGGAACAGACACAGTGAGGTCAACACTGTAGTCACTCAGGCTCTTTTCCTGGAGACACGTTGCCTACTGAAATTTAGGAATATGGAACAAAAGCAAAGAAGCAGCCTTCATGAGCTATGACAGATATTGGGGTTCAGAGCTCTTAAATGAGTCAACTACTATGCTGAGCATGAGAAGAAGGGCAGGGGGAGGGAATGGGGTTGGGAATTGGGGGAGGGTTAATTGACTGATGTGTGCATGTATACTTCTACCATCCTAAAACCCATCAAGATGTATGATTACAATGGAGCAATAAATAAATTTAAAAAATGAGGTTGAATTTTCAGGACACAGTATCAGAAAGGAAGAAGATACACAGATGTGAGTCCCAGAAGTCATGGAGATTACTCGTGAGTTTTTGACCAATGTCTAGGTCAAATACATTTTGACCAATACATGCAGAGAGATTGCTCAAAAGGCCTAATATAAATAAACCACTACAAGGTCAAAAGATGAAAAGAGAAGACACTAGAAGTTTTGCAGTGCTGGGATATAGTAGAACTCTGGTGGAAGTAAAGAGATCCCATTGATTTTCTCCAGTGTCCAGCTAGGAACCCCGAACTGTCAAGATATAGGAATGAGGATCAGGTACTAGAAACAGGACCAAATTCTAAAAGTAAAGACAAAAACAGAAATAATCCTGCTTAAATAAAACATAAAGCTAAGACTGATAGATTCAAGAATATCTAGTAAATTAAGTGCCTACCAGAACAAAATTCAATATTCCTAAAAAGAAAGCAACATAGTCAAGAGTCCTACAATGTGTCATCCAAAGCATCCCGCATAAAACCAAAACTTGAGTTTATCTAGATGCTGAAATCATCAAACAATGGCATCTTTAAAGCTGTTATTATAAATATGACTGAGAATATAACGGAATAGATGGACAGAATAAGTGAACATGTCAGGGCTTTTAGAAAATAAATTGAAAATATTTAAAACTATTAGTTAGCTTAGCAGGAGTTTACCCATAGAAGAAGAAAGGGTTATTGAAAGTTAATACAAATAAATATAAAATATCTAGGCAGAAAGAAAAATGATTAAGAAAAAAAAGAGCCTCAGCAACAACTGAGGAGGCAACATCAATCAGTCTAAAAATGTGATTCAAGCCGGGCGTGGTGGCGCACGCTCGTAATCCCAGTACTTTGGGAGGCGGAGACCGGAGGATCCAGGTTCGAGGCCAGTCTCAGCTCTCTCTCTCCCTCTCTCTCTCTCTCTCTCTCTCTCTCTCTCCCCCTCCCTGTCTCTCTCTCTCTACCTAGTGAGGCCCTCCGCAACTTCGTGAGACCCGGTTTCAAAATAAAGTATAAAAAAATAGGGCCGGGGGTGTAGCGCTGAGGTAGAACGCCCCTGGGTTCAATCCCCGTTACCGCAAAAAAAAAAAAAAAATGTGATTCAAGTCACAGATATATACACTGGGGATCGAACCTGGGGGCATTCTACCTCTGAGCTACGCCTCCAGCCCCTTTTATTTATTTTATTTACTTATTTATTTTGAAACAGGTTCTTGCTAAATTGCTGAGACTGGCCTCAAACCTGCCATTTTCCTGTGTCGGCCTCCAAGTACTGGGATTACAGGAATGTGCCACCATGCCTGATTGAGAAAAAAAAAATTTTTAAAGTTGTAGTGGAAAATTTCTAAAAATTGGTAAAAATATATCTAAGAAGCTCAGGAAATTGCAAGGAGGATAAATACAAATAAAACCATACTAGACATATCATAGTCAAATTGCTGAAAATCAAAGATAAAAAATTTAAAAGCAACCAAAGATAAAAAGATACATTACATATAAAGGAATAAAAGCAAGATTTAAAAGAATATAATGAAAAAATGATATTATGTAGATATTTTACCATTTAGGAAAGTGAATAAGGAATAAAATAATATCAAAGTAAAGCATGTCAAAAAATTTAAAATGAAGGCAGAGTACTATATAGTTAGGGATTTATAGCTTTAGATGCTTAAATTGGAAAAGAAAATGAAGGCTAAAATGTAATGACATAAGAAGACTTACAAGAAGAACAAATTAAGTCCAAAATAGCAGAAAAATAATAAAGATAAGAGCATAAATCAATGAAATAAAAAATGAATAGAAAAATTAATGAAGCCATTTTCTTTGAAAAGATTAACACAATAGATAAACTAGCAAGGGTGATCAAAACAATAAAAAGCAACATAAGTTATCAAAACAAGGATTGAAAGACAGTAAACACTATAAGAATTATAGATACTAGAAGAATAATTGTAGAATATTATAAAAGACTTTGATAATAAACTTGACTACTTAGATGAAATAAAGAAACTTCTTGAAAAATACAAATGGCCAAAACTGATACAGGAAAAAATAAAAAAATCTGATTATCCCTTTAACTATTACAAAAATTGGATTTGAAATTAAAGATCTTCCCATGAAAAAAACTCTACGTTCGCTTGGTTTCCCAAATGAATTTCATCAAACATTTAAGAAAGATATAATGCCAATCTTACCTAAATACATTCAGAAAATTGTAATGATGGGAACAATTCCTGCCTTGCCTTATGAGCAGAAGATAACCCTGATACTATAACTTGAGAAGGGCATTTTAAGACAGAAAACTATATACTAGTATTCCCCAATCTGTCAAGAATTGTGGTATGTTTAAGAATTTATATCTCCAAACTAGTTAATTTGCACAGTTCATTGGATTTTGACATAAAGCAGGAGGCTCTTCCATACTCAGAATATTTTGTCAGTTTTCATTGTCTCTAAGTCCTTCAGAATGATGCTGACGGGCTCATATTGAAGCTTGCAGGGAACGTGGGCTTCATTACAGGAAAGAAACCCCTGGCTGAGGAAACCCAAAGCTTTTATAATGTGCAGTATGCTTTGTTCCAGAGGGAGACACGTCTGTTTTCCAAGATTCTTGACTTTGCAAGTATCCTTAAAAGCTGGAAACACTCCAATTAACTATCAATAGGAGAATTAATACATAATTAGAGAATAAATAAAAATGGAATAGTATATTAATACAATGTAATATTCCATGATGAAAAAGAATAAACTACAGATACATGTAAGAACATAGATAAATGTTTAGAAACAATTTTGTTGTTTTTTATGGCTAGGTAAAATTCCATTGTGTCTATTATACCACATTTCCATTACCCATTCATCTGTTGATGGACACCTAGGTTGCTTCTATAATTTGGTTATTGTGAATTGTGTTGCTATAAACATGAAAATGCATTTATACCATAGAATTCTGATGTTTGTTATTTTGGAAAGATAGTAAGGAGTGGTATAGCTGGGTTGTATGGTGGTTCCATTCCTAGTCTTTTGAAGAACCTCCATACTGCTCTCCACAGCACCTGTACTAATTTGCAATTCCACCAACAGTGTATAAGAGTTCCTATTTCCCCACATTCTCACCAGCCTTTGTTATTATTTGTATTCTTGGTAATTACCATACTAACTGAGTTAGATGGCATGCCAGTGTGGTTTTGATTTGCATTTCTCTGATCGTTAATGATGTTGAGTATGTTTTCATATATTTATTGGCCTTTTGTATTTATTCTTTTGAGAAGTTTTATTCAGTTCATATGTCATTTGCAGGAAAATGGATGGAACTAGAGAATATTATGCTAAGTGAGATCAGTCAGTCACAGAAAGTCAAGAGTCAAATTTTTTCTCTCATATGTGGAAGCTAGAGAAAATAGGAGGCAAAAGGGACTTTAGATAATTGAGGAGAGTGACCAGTAGCATAGTAGAAGGGGAGGGAGGGGAGAGAGGTGAGGAGAAGAAAGAGAAAATCTGATAAAAGAAACAGTTCAAATTATGTTGTGATATCATTTATCATAACAGGATCCGTGCATTTCACTGAACATAATGCCACTTTAATTTAGAGAGTAAAAAACAAAAAAACCTTCAATTATTCTTCCACTTGACATTCAGATTAATTGCATCAAATAACAAAAAGAAAAGAAAAGGATCCCATTGGGTGTGCTTTGAGTTGCTTTATTTTCATAAGTTAATTTAAGGAGAATTATCATGTTTATAATTGCACAACCCCAGGGCTCTACATTTTTATTGCAAAGTTTTTTCTGCTCGTTTTATATATTTTCACTGATTTAATGAGGTTTAAAATTTTTTCTACTTTATTACTGTCACCATAATGGAAAGCAACATATTTATACACATTTATTTTGAAGTCAAACACTTTACTAAATTATCAAAATTGCTATTACTCTTTATTTGTTTTCATGATGTAGGCAAATATCAACATCTATAATAATACTTTATGAAAATAATTCATCTTATATTGATTGATTGTCTAATGGAGGTATCAAAAAATGCAGAACAATTGCAAATACTAATGGAGTGAGAGGGCCACCTTGCTCAATGGTCCATGGGATGTCATTGGTTACTGCAGGACCCTTCTTGCCTCTACTCAGGTACTCTGCTCCTACATGTGGTTGACAAATCAATAAAATACTTGCAAGTACTGTGTTTCTTATCTGCCTCTGTATTTCCCCTTTGTCTCTAAAACTCACTCCTCAAATTAAGCAATGTTGTAATTTTCCCAAGGGTATTCTCCTTTCCATCTTGAGAATATTGACTCATTTTCTCAGAGTGAGATGTCATGAGTCAACCTTCAACCATGACCTCTCTTCTGGACCTGTTTGCTATTTTTCTACTAGAAATTCCTGGGAACTTCTGATATCTTGATGGATTTTTTCCTAATTTTCACATGTGCTATATGTTGGCAAAATATTTTTATATTTTTTGTTCATTGCACTAGCAGTGTGAGAGAGTAAAATTTCTGTAATTAAATTGACACAGAACTCAGAAATCTTGGTATCTTATCTCTGGGGATTTTTTTTCTTTCTTTCTTATTTGGAAAGAAGAATTATAAAGCAAACAAGTTCACCAGCCAGTGAATTGTTAATGTGGCCAAGTAGTTGTGGCTGAAAAGGGATTAATTCCTAGGTAGAATTCTATAGTTATTCAAATATTATGAAAAATTTGGTATAGGACAACTGAATTAGGGAATTCAACTTGGAAACTTTCCTGCAAGTGTTGTAGATGCGGGGGATTCCAGGACTCTTTCTTTGGAGATGGTTAATGGCTTGATAATATAGATGCTCCAGCCTATTGCTAATTGTTTCTCCCCAGGGGCATGCACTATATGTTGCCTATCCTGGGGCAGCAGAGGGTAACTTTTAATGTCTCCCACCAAGATCTTTGATGGAGAGCTAAGCTTTTTAGCTCAGAAATTTTAGGCACTTTTAGACATGCACTACTTTTACTCTGAGGCACCTTAGATATTTAGGGTAGCATTTAGTCATTTTAAATCAAATAGCCCTGTTCAGACATTCAGATTTTTTATTTGTTTTTATTGTTTCTTTTCTGAAGTATAACATATATTAGGGAAGCACATAAATCACAAATGTATAGATCAGTGAACTTTCACACACACTTGTATAACCAGCCTATTGCTGAAGATATTTAATACTACCAGCACTCGAAAAGCTTCCTAAGGCCTCTAGGTACTATTCTCCACCTTGATTTTTAATATCTTAGATTTCTTTGCCTGCTTTTAATATTATGCAAATATAAGCCTACAATATATACTTCACAAAGTCCAAAGTTTTGTAGCAATAGCTTATTTGCCCTCATTGCTTTAGAGTAATATAAATATATTTTATATGTAAATTTTGGAGAAATATATGTATATATATATATATATATATACTGTATATGCATACACACACACACACACACACACACACACACACACACACACATTCCACTATTGGTAGAAATTTGAGCTATTTCCTAGTTTTCCAGTACCACAAATAATGCTTCTATGAACATTATTGTCCATGTATTTTAATAATCATGTGCATCTCTCAAGCATATAATTGTTGAATTGGAGAATATCTGGATGTTGAACTTTACTAGATGCTGCCAAACAGTTTTCTAAAGTGGTTTTACCATTTTCTATTCCTACCAGCTGTGCATGAGATTTCTAGCTGTGCCGTATACTCAGTACTTGAGGTTGTCAGTCATTTTCATTTTTGTCCTTCCAGTGAGTATGGAGTGATATTACCTTGTGATTTTAATTCAGTTTCTTTGATGACTCATAAATGTAGTCACCTCTTTACATTTTTTGGCTTTTTGGGTATGGTTTTTTGTAAAGTAGTTGCTCAAATGTTTATTTTTTATTAAATGTCTGATATTTAGGAACTTACATGAGTCTATACATATTCTGAAAAGGAGTCCTTTGTTAGTGGTATGCATTGCAAATATCTTCTTCTATTCTATAATTTCCCTTTCCCTCTCTTAATGATATCTCTTGATGTACATATATTCTTCATTTTAATATACATAATATATTTAATGGTGAAATAATAAAATCTTTCCCCTGGAATTAGAAACATGGATTTTCACCTTTTCTATTAAAAATTGAACTGGCTTAGAGTCAATACAAAAAGTGAAAGAGATGGGAGAAGGGGGAGGAGAAAGGAGTCCAGGGAAGGGATGGGGAGGGGAAAAGGAAAATAAAAGTTATAAGAATTATAAAAATTGGAAAGGAAGAATTAAAAGTATTATACAGTTCACAGCCAAAAATGATAATGTATATAGATGTTCCCAAAGAATCTTCAAACTATGAGAATTTAAGGGTGAATTTAGCCATGTCACTGAACTCAAAGTTAATATAAAAATCAATAATTTTAATATGTGCCAGCAATAAACAAATATAAAATAAAAATTTTAAATGATAGCATTTAACTATAAGAGCCCAAATAAGTATTAAATATCTAGAAATAAATCTAACAGAAGATGTGTGAAGACTGCTATACTGAAAAGGTAAAACATGATGAAGAGAATTTAAAATCCTAAATAAATGGAGGAAAATACCATGTTCACATATTTTAAGACTTAAATTGTAGAGATGTCAATCACTACCAAAAGATCTATAGATCAAATTCAATCTATAGATTAAATTGCAAATACTCCCAGTGGCAGTTGATAAGTAAGATCTGTAAATTATATATTAAAATGCAAAGGGCCAAAAATAACCAAGCCAATGTTAAAGAAGAACAAAGCTGGAAGTTCGTAGACTTCAACATTTTACTCTCACAGAATTATTTTACTCTCAAATTCATTTTATCAATAAATTGCTGGTGGCCTGAGACCGTCTAGTTGTTCGAACCAGGTAGTCTTGTACATTGTTACTACGGATCCCTAAAGAACTGCTTATCAGAGATATAGTTAACATCACTGTTAGAAGAAATGCAACCCTTCAGGAGACTGGGCATTCTTTGAACTTTGCCTTGACTGCACAAGCCTTCTCTGATTCTAGTGTGTTTTCCTTCTGCTTTCTTCCCTGTGCTTGAGCCTTTTATCTTAACCTTTTAAATCTCATGTTAATGCTAATACTTTCAATATCATTAGCTGTCTACCCCCTTTCCTTCATTTTAAAGCCCATCTATTTTGTCTTATGATTATTTTCAACCTAAAGTTGGGAATGAGAAGCTTGCTTCCCTGTGGACTGTTCTTTCAGTTATTAGTTCCCACCAAACTCATTTGTGAGAAGAACCATGTGGAGCGGAATGGTAAACAGTTTAATTGAGAAGCCTTACACTCACTGAGGTATTAAAATAGAGTCGTTCATTTTTTAATATCTGCTGCCTAGTGTTCTCCATCTAACCCCCTCCCTGCTGGGTAGTGGAAATTCTAATTATTCCTCTCTTTCTCTGATCAATATTCAATCACTCAATTAAAAATACAAGCAATAGGATATGAACATCTTGATGTTCTTATACCTTAGGTTAAGAAGCGAGCTCAGGGTCACACAGTTAGTGAGTGACAGAGGTGAGGTTTGAAACCTTGCAGACTGGCTTTAGAGTCAACAACCATTCTCAGAAGCTCATTCTGGAAAAAATTACTTGTGCAACAGAGCTATCCATATACCTAATACATCAATTCTTTACAAGGAATTTTGTCCAACATACATCAATAGGCTTCAGAAAACAAGTTATATATATATATACAGTCGATTTTTGAGAGTTACAGTAGTTTTGTTTTATAAAGTCACCATGAGCACAGAATTAGTGAATACTAAATCATTGTTCCTGGGAGGAAACTCATTTTTTGTAAGCCTCTGGGCACAACGTTTTTGTCAAAAGATTGATATATAACCTCATTTTATGTGTTTCCATTCAAAGATACAGTATAGATTATATTATGTAAATATAATCTATATTAAATGTATGAATACATTGTTAGCATGGAATTCATGGCCAATATGACTCTAACTCATGCTTAAATAAAGCATATCTAACTTTTTCTCCACAAGACATATTGCATCCTTCTTGTGCTAGGAACACTAAACAACACTTTAGCACTATTCTTGAAGGCTATTTTAAATAGAGAAATCATCCACAAAAAGCACACAAAAAATGTGAATAATATGGCACTAAATACACCATGAAAATGATTCTTGTTTGCAGTCTGGGAGCAGAAACAAGATGGCAGAGTGTTGCTGCCTTTCCCACCTCCGCTGGGAACATGTGCACCGAGCATTCAGATTTTTTTCATACTCTGCACAAGCATATATCCAAGAATGACCACAAAAGATAGAGAGTATTGACTTTGGGGTTACAAATACATTTTGGCAAGTTGGAAAATTCGCACATTTGGAATCTGAGGAATAATGAAGATCAACTATATATTATTTCCTAGGAAGAAGCTGCTTAATTATTACTACATCCTCTAAAAAGTCTGTGACTTCTTGCCCCCTAAGGTAGAAAAGACCCAGAATAATTTAAAGTTTTACTCTGACTCCAGCCAAGAAAATTGAGAATATAAAGACTGAACAGTGTTATAATTGCCTTTTGAATCAATGCTTCTAATGTATTTTGGTGGACAGCAATTGCTCACACTGAGGATTGAATTTAGAACCACCCAAGTAAATACACCTTGAAACTCCTTTAAAAACAAAACTCAAGACTCCAAATCCTATTGAAAAAGTGAACTAGCATATTAGTGCCACGAAACGATTCAAAACTTTGATCAGCAGAACATCTATATTAATCAGAACAGTAATATGAGAAAAGACATTATTCCCAGTGTTGTACAGCATCATCTTTATCAAGCAGACATGGAGAAAATTTCCCTCTGATGCCAGGACAGCAAAGTGTTTTTATCTGAAGTGCCTGGCTTTTTTTTTTTTTTTTTTATCTTAGGAGCTCTGTAAATCCTGCAATGATTTGGTTTCCCTGTTTAATGTTCCCTGCTGGAAATTTATGGCACAACATCAGCATATGTGCCTATATATGTTACCCTTTTAATTTTATCTTTCCAAATATCATTTTACTTCTGTTCTAATTTTCTCACCTTTTCCCACTTTAATGTTTTATTTTATCGCACCTCAAGTCATTTCTTAAAGAACCAGTGTGCATAAATAATAAATTTTGTGTATATCATTTTTTATCTACAACCTTTTTTTCTAAATTCCATTGGAAAAATAAGTAAGAAATATGGTTGCTGATAATGTCTGCCCAAATAAAAGGGCTAAATTTCTTTTCTCCAAAAAGTCCTTGCTATACTCAATGGCAGCATTTCTCAAAGTGTGGTCCCTGTATCAGTAACATCAGTATAAGCGAGGAACTTGTTAGAAAAGCAAAATCTTAGGAATCATTCCAGAAGCCCTGAGGAAGGGGCCCAGTAATCTGGGTTTCAAAGACCCTCTGGTGGATTGGGTTGCACACTACACACTTCTCTGTAAAAAAGTAAATATCACATGGGTCTCGCTCACGCTCCCCCCCACAAGACAGGCTCCTAACTTAACAGTACTCAACTTTGATGGTGCATTAAAATTGTCTAGAAATACTTTTTTAAATCACAATGCATGAAATCACAATGCATGGGCCATGAGAAGACAGGAACCAATTTTCAGTGTTATTTTTAAAGCTCCCCAGGTGTTCTGATGGGCAGTCAACATTGAGGACCAACATTAAGAATCTATTCTAAAGAGAGATTCATAGACCCAATCACAAAATGAATGATTATTCCTGGAATGTCAGGCTAATTCTTCCTCCATGAAATCTAAACTAGGATGTAGCTGTAGTGTTATTTTGAGAAATTAGTAACTGTATTTCTATCTCATTGTGTACAACAACACAAATACCAGATAAGCCAAAAAATTTAAATGTTTGAAATATTGAGTCTATACAAGCACGAAAAGAAAAGATGGTTGAAATTTTACAAAATCTTGGAGTGAAAGAAAGGCCCTAGAATAACCATGGTATAAACCCAGAAGCAAGAGTAGGACGATGGATGAACCCCATGAACCCCACTACATAAAAACTAGTACAGAATGAAATAATTAAATTTGAGCAGGAGTATAGTCTATTTGTCTTCACCACAGTGTCAACTTAACCATCAGAGTTGAACATAAGGTCAGACTGGCAGAAAGTTGGAGACATCTAGAGGGAGTCAAAGAGAACGGTGCCAATTTGTTGGTCTTTCCATGACCCAGTATTAAAGCAGAAACAATGTGGAAAATAATGCTGACCCAGTTTTTGTCTATCAAAAAGGAAATAAAAATTTCTCTCAAGAGAAGGAGAAGGAAGTTTGAGATCTAGGAGTAAAAGATACCTATACCTCACTCCTTGTCTGGAACTCCAGAAGGGAGGGCTCCACAGGGGTGGTTATTGGCATCAGAGCAGCACAAGACCGATTGGGATGCCCAGAGGAATGAGCTGAGGAAATCCCACCAACTTTCTACAACCCCAGATAGTAATGGGGCAGCAGGGGAAAAATGAAAATACCCTGAAAAATATACAGTTGTTAAGTTGCAAGAGAGATCTAGGGGACCTGAAGAGGTCCCATGGTTGTAACAAAAGGAAACCCCAGCAGATGGCAGCATGGACTATTGCATGCTGGGGATCGCAGCCATCTTAGTGAGGCCCACCATCTGTCAGTGTAATAGCCATCCTGAGGGGCCACTCACATTCCCTCAACACCACGTCCCTCCAGATGGCCCCCCAAAGATTATGCGCCTCCCCAGGGAGGAGAGGTAGGGGAATGGAGGGACTTCTGAGATGATATAGTTTAAACTTGAAATGATTGGTTTTATACTGGAATGAATAAAATTCACCTAGTAGACAGGTGAAGACGGGTAGGAGAATACTGAAAATTGGAGTGAAGTTGAGGTATTCAAAAGTGAAGGATAACGTTACTAATTTTTTCTTTTTACATAACTGAGTATGCTTTAAGAAATAATACAACGGGAATTTTGCAGGGCAACACACACACACACACACACACACACACACACACACTCACACATGCAATGTCAAGAGATAAATTATCCAGTGACAGCAAAATATAAGTAACATACTTGCATACAAGGAGCTAATTTTCTTGATATACAAAAAAACTCTTATTGCCATAAGAAAAATTTTCTTTTTATTAGACAAGGAGAACTATACAATGAAAACTATATAATAAGAACTATACAATTCATGCACCTGGAATGGTCCCTCATTACTGAAATTTTACGATGCAGCAGAGAGAAAATAAAGTGGTGAAAATTCAACCATGTATAAAGAAAAACTTACACCTAATTGGTGTACTCATTATTGAAAAACTAATTCAAAGATCTGAATGTATATTAATTAAAACTCAATAAATTAAAACTCAATAAATTATTATTCCTTATCCCACATCAGATTGCCACAGAATCTGCATACAAGCTTTTTGTTTGTTTTGTTTTGTTTCTGTGCAGGATGATAGGAATTCTAAATGCAAACTTGGCTGATTTCAGGAGTTTAGACTCTAGTAAGGCTGACTACAAAAGACCTATTCTACCTATCTCTCCATCTTCTTTCTCCCCACTAAAAAGGAGAATTGGCCATTCCTATTTAATTTTAAAGGGTCACTTTTGATTTACTTTTGGAGAAAGAACAAAGAAAATGTGGAAACAGACCCTCAATGTCAGTACTCCATATTCCAGGCTGTAGGATATTATTTTTAATGACATCACAGAAGTCTAGATACTTTCAACCTAGGAGAACTAGTAAATGTTGTTTTTGTTAGTTTGTGGGATGCTTTTATATGGAATAAAATTAGAAATTGTTGCATGGAATAAGGAAGAAAATGTCCTGATTTTAGTTTTCCCTTCCAAAATCACCACAGCCCACATTTTGCTGCATTTCCTCTTCTCTGCAGCACCTTGTTTTAAAATGAAAATTATGTTTTTCATTTTTATACTTTATATTTCTACATCAACAAAGATTGTTCCTGAGAACTTTCAACTTTCTTTAACTATCCTTTTCAATGATATGGAATGGGTAGTTTACTTGAATATTTTTTCACTGCTATGACAGGCTACTTCCACTTCTGACTTAGGTATTGAGGAAATTGATGTTTTTGTGCACATTTTGGGGGAGTTTCTTTTTAAAACTAGAAATAGTTCTTTAGGAACTACCCAACAAAGGAACTACTAGATTAGAAGCACTTATGTTTTTAAAGCTGTTGGCTTATTTTGCAAAACTTTCCTTCCAAGACCATTTGACTTTTACTTGCCCATTGGAAACACAGAAATATCCTCAGTTCAATCGCAGTCTCATTAGGTGCTTCCTTTTAAAAAAAAGTGATTCTAATTTGGTAAATTAAGTGGTATCTGGTTGTTATTTTACTTTAAATGATAAATTTTCCTTGAATTTGCTAATCATTTGTATTAAATATTTGTTACCTGTCTTTTCAGACAAGTCTGAGCCAAACTCATTCAGTTAACTTTATAGTGAATGTGTATTATGTGGCTGGCATTGTGATAAGAATTGGGAACACATTATTGGAACTAACTTGCAGGTCCCTTAGCAGGTAATATTTTGACTTTATCTGGACCCTCACGCATGCTATTACTGCTACCTAGAATGTTCTTTCTTTTGTGGATAACTCCTTTTTTGCCTACTGGGCATCAGCATGGATGGTACTACTTTTGGAAATTTAATTTATGTGTAGTCATGGAAACCATCCTATTACTGTCATAGGCATTATTACTTTGAATTATAATTTCATGTTTACTTTTCTGTCTCTTCTACTAGATTGAAAGCTCCTTCAGAATAGACAATGTCCCATGCTCACATTTGCACTATCTAAAAATGTTTGACATATAGTAAGCAACTAATAAGCATACGCATTTTAATGTTGAATGAATGGATTACTATTTGTGCAATTTGCTCATTTTACCAATCAGTATCTGCATGTGTATGCATATGTATTAATTTCCAGTTCATTTTACCTTCTGTTTCTTATTCTGAGGGAAAATGTTAATTGTATTTATATGTGGTAGAGTATCAGTGAATCCCTTTTTGATTTGTCTTGCATATTTTCATTTTAAATTTTAAAATTTTTGTTCATCTGGCATATTTCAATATCAATTGTTTTAAATGTAAATAGAACAGAAGGATCCAAAACATAATGTAGACATTCTCTCACTCTCCTTCCGTGTGACCATTATTAAGCTTTTGGGTATCTTTCCAAATATTTTTTATTTATGTACACAAAATATCATACATATTCCTTATTTATGTTAAATAATGAGATATTACTATGAGTCTAATGTGCTCCAACTTGCTCAGTGTTCCTTATTTATGTACATGTATATTTAAGAGTGGTATGTTCTAGTCACTGTTACATATTTGTTTTCATTCTGTAAAATGCTGAATATTTTATTATGAATTTACCATAATTTATTTCTCCACTTGTTAGTCAAATATTTAACTGGTACACATTGTTTATAACTAATGTATACATTAATGAAAAAGAATTAGCCTTATTTCACATATATTAATTTATGTTACCTTTATATATATTCTATTTTACCTTATTTTAATTTTACTGTGTAACTGTGCCCTTTTGTCATAAACTAAAGATATTTCTACTTTGGCCTGTAATCACATCTACCCTCAACAGGTTCAAAGATTTTGCCCCTGCAATCAATTATCCCTTGTCTCTTTCTATTATTAATTTTTCCTTCTCTACTCGATAACACACACACACACACACACACACACACACACACACACACACAGCTATAATATTCCTTTCTTGTAAAATAAGAAGATAGAAATCTCTCTAGTCTCTCCATACCCCCATTATAATACTCCTTTTATTGCACATCTACTCAAAATAATCACCTATGCTTGTTCTTCACATTTTTATCTCCCATTCTCTCTTGAATGCACTGATAAAAAGTTCACTCATACCACTGCCCTACATCTAGTTTGGTATAGCCCACTCATCACTTCCATAGCATCCCCATCACCTCCATATTTTCAATTCCAGTTCTTTGTGTTTATTTTCTTAAGCATGAATCAATATCAATTTTTCAAAAGCGTTTTCTTTACTTCAGGATGTCACCCTATTCTGGTTTTCTTTGTATTTTACTCACTGTTCCTTTTCAATCTTTTGCTAGATTCACTTTCTCAATTGAGTAAACAGTGGACCACCCTGAGTCTCAGTATTTGGACTCCTTTTCATTTCCACTGACCCTCTAGGTAAGGTTGACTGTTGTAAATACAGTTCACAAACTGGTGAGTTTAACAGTTGTATTTCAAGTCCCAACCTCTCCTCTGGTCTCCAGAACTTTAAATGCAAAACCTCTATATAGATTGTCTCCCTTCAATGTCTAGTAGGTATCACAATGTTAAGATGTGTAATACAGAGCTACTGATGCCTCTCCAACTATCTTCCAACTTGCTCTTCTTCTGGTCTTCCATAGCTCAGCAAATAGCACCAGTATTTGCTCAGGTCAAAATTCATGGTGTTACCTTGACTTCCCTCTCTCTCAAAGTACACATCCAACCCATTGGTCAAGGCAATTGGCCCTACTTTAAAATTTCAGAATCTGATCATTTAGTATCATCTCCACCACTCTGAGCATTATCCAAGCCCCCAGTATCTGTCTCTAGGATGCACAGCTTCCCAACTCATCTCCTTCCTTCCCTCTTACCACCATTATGCCACTTCTGGCTTATTATCCACAAGAAATCATGAGTAATCATTTTCAAATTAACTAGATGATCTCCTTCTCCAATGGCTTTTTATCATACTTAAAATAACATTAAAATCCCATACCATGACATATAAATCTCTGCATGATTTGGCCCTTGCCCAAATTACCATTTTATTTCCAACTTATTCTCCCTCTCTCCTTGCTCCAGCTACACTGGTATTCTCATTGCTCCTAAACATAACTAGCATGTTTCCATTTCAGGTCTTGGCTCTTACAATCTGCCCTACCAAAAATGATCTTCTTTAAGATGTCTTTGTGACCTGCTTCCTTGCTTCATTGAGATCTCTGGTCAAATATCTCCTTCCCTTAGAGAGTGCTACTACTCCCTACCCCCACATCTGACAAAGAATCTCTACTAACTTCAATTGTGTACTCCTGCTTTGTTTTGTTTTTCTTGACTATTAATTCATGGACTTTTATTTTTTATCTACTTGGTAGTTTCTTTTCCTCCACTGCTCATGAGAGAAAAAGATCTCTACTTTGTTTAATAATTTATCCCATGTGTGCCAAGGACAGGTCCTGGCACACAATAGGTTTTCGATAAGGATATGTTTAATGAGAGAAAGAATAAACATTTAACTCTTTAGTCTCATTGAAACTTATTTTAATATGTGGTAGAATATAAGAACCTAGAAAATGTCATTCCAGTATAGCTAACTAATAAACAGATTTATAAAATCTGTTTATTATATGCTTTTTCCCCTTTATAATCATTTGTGATGCCTTCTTTATCACATATTGAATTATGTAATAGATTTTGTTTGGGGGCTTTCTATTGTATTTCATTGGTTTTCTTTTTTTCTTTTTATTTTTATTGGTGCATTGTAATCATTGGTTATCTTTTGCCATTAGGATTTCTAAAAATAATTTTATGATATATTTTGATATTCAATAGGAATAATCCCTCCCTATTACTGATTTATAAACAGTTCTTTATTATAATAACTTTATTTTTCTAGAGTACCTTTAGAGATACTTTGCCAACTTGTAAAAATATTAATTATAATTTTTATCAAGACTATAATTGATTTGCAAATGATTGATAAATTGAAGATATTTATTCTTTCTTGCATGATAAGAATATTTATTAAAACCATCTAGGCTTAGTGTTAGTTTTTTCATATGAGCTTCATATATTTTTTTCATTAAGGTGATTACTTTGTAGTTTATCTTTTATTGGGATTGAAAATGAGATTGAAATATGATTTCCTCATCATATTACTTACCTATTTACTTACTTCATTTAATTGTTCAAATGTAGAAGATCTGTTGATTTTGCCTTTGAAAAAAGATTTGTCTATAGTGCTATTTGTATATATATATACTTGAGGTCAACCAAAGAAAATGCAATTCAATCATTAAACATATTTCTTTCTTATAGAGGAAGCCTATTTTTAAATAAATTGTCTGATGATGAAATAATAACAACAGATCCCACTTAGAAAATCTGATAAAATAGCAAAAAACACAATTTTGGAACTTGTTTTCATTATTTTTGCATCTTAAAATGCTACATAATTAAGTTAGATTGAATTTAAAAATTATGAAATAAAAAATTTCAAAGTTAAACTCTCAATTACTACTTTCTAGACTATCTAGAGGGTCTTTTTCACATTCCACCTCCTCCCTTCTCCTTCCCAAAGCTCACTGCCAGCCCTCCTAATGATTCTGTAGCCTAATGATTCACTCTCGATGATCCAAAACTAAAGCCAAGCTAAGAAGTCAGAGCTAGGTCCCTGGGCAATTATGTTGGAACTATGAGGGTGGAGACAAGTTGTGGGAAAACAATTTATGATTTTTATTAGGATGAGATTCTTGCTAGCTTCTCTCCATTGAAAGGATAATCTAGCATTGACTGTTGCTTCAAGAGTGTCCCTCCCATGATAGATCTGATTTATTTATACAGAAAAACATGTTCTGACAGCTGTTTCCCAGTATTTAAATAATCACAACATCCACACTAACACAGAGAGAGGGGCCAACACAGCTCTCAGCAGTAATGTCAGCAAATCCCATTGCTATTGGCATTAGTTAGAAAACATGAATTTTAGGCCATAGCATTGATTATAATATCGTGACAATAAGAAAACACGTGATGAACTATATTAAATAAACTCAATATGTATTACACATCTCTCAATCATAGTTCAATTTTGCTAACCAACAGTGATTAGTTTGTTCTGCTTTGAAAGGACAAAGCATTGACTGATTTCACTGTACTGGGTAAACTGGTCACTATACATACTAGAGTTGGGATCCGGGGTGTCTCCTTAAAGCCCCTGTGTTAAAAGCTTGGTTGCAGCCTGTGGTGCTATTGGGAAGGTGGTGGAACTTTTAGGTGGTGGGACCCAGTGGAAGGAAGTTAGGTCATCGGAGGTGTGCCCTTCAAGGACCTGTTAGCTCCCTTCTCCCTTCTCTTTTTGCTTCCCAACTGTCATGAAGTGTGCTGGTTTTCCCCACCACATACTCCCTGCTATGATGGACTGTGCCATCAGAGGCCCAAAGGTAACAGGGCCAAGCAAGTGTGGTCTGAAAACCAGGAGCCAAAATGAATCTTTCTTTCTTAGATACTGTTTATCTTTAGTATTTTGTCACAGCAACAGAAAGCTGACTCACACATATCCCTTCATTCATAACTATTAGATCACATGTTGCCACAATGGAATTCTTGCCTCTGGGTCTGTTCATCAGTCCCATGAAATTGATGGTTTAAATGAAGACATGGGAAAGATAGCTCTGAAAGTAATAAGCAATGTATTGGACTTCTCTCTGAAGGTTATTACATTCCTCATTGCATGAGGCTCCAACTACCCCAAAGCTAGCATCAACAGGCAAGTAGAAAGTCTTGGCAATACAACAACATGTACCAAGCCCTACAAATGGTGACACGTAACCTTTACAATATTCCATTCTCGTATTATCCATAGTTTCTCTTATCATTCAACAAAAATCATTCTCCTCTTATTCCAACTCTACTCAATGTATTGCACATTTTAATCTGTCTGAAAGACTACAGGTGTGTGACTCTGTGTGTGTGTGTGTGTGCGCGCGCGCGCGAGTGTGTGTGTGTGTGTGTGTGTGTGTGTGTGTGTTTATTGAGGAGGGAAATTTAAAGGCAAGACCTCTGAGATGTCATTAATCCTTCATTTCTTTTTGAACAAAGTTAAGAGAAATTTAAACATGAAGATATGGTAGATTCTTCAATCCAATGTTCTATTCTTTGCCTGCCGCCTCTGAATGTGATTTTCCTTATAATTACCCCAACAATAACGAAGGAAGCCCCCGGGAAAGGAGCTGTGGCTGGAGCAGGAGCTGCTGCTCCATGTCACCTCCCTCCTCTGAAGCTCCTCATCTGTTTGCACTCCTCTGCAGCCTCTGCCTGACACCTGCAGCCTTCTACACTCACCATTGCTTCACTTCAATGTCCTCCAAAGTTGAGAAAACCCAGATATTTAGACATTCATGGTGCTTCTGCTTAAGATGCAGCTGCGGATGCATTTCATTGATTTCTCTATCACCTGGCTTGTCATTTTCTCCTGGCAAATCAAACACGCCCTTGTTGGAGATCCATGTCATCTGGTGTCGCCTCCTGATGTGCTGCTTCCATTAGTATCATGAGCGTCAGTGGGAGAAAATGCAGATTGCCTCATAAACTTGTTTACTTGTTTCATCAGGATCATAACTGGGAGGCTGTAACTTCACAAATGCATCAGACCATCATTTTGCATCAATGTTATCCCAATTTCTTGGCTTTAATCTGCTGGATTGCTGAATTTCAGGGTGATGGTGACAATTTTAATGAAGAAACCTCAGAATGGGAGCTCACACTGTGGCCTGACACCCAGGACACGATTATCTTTACCTTGCTCGTCAGCTGTGGGGACATTCCTTTTCAGGGAACGTTAGAGGTCATCTTCAATAATATAATAGTGAAAAGGCCTGACTGGGTAGGTCGCCTATGAGGAAGGATAGGAGGGGGCTGTGTGTCCATCTTGCATCAGTACATTTTATTATAGTTTCGTATTAATTCTTACATTTTTCAGTTAGTTCCTTTCTGTGTTTCTTTGTATATAATTATGCCATCTGGAAATAATGATAATCTTGCATTTTCTTTTCTAATAATTATACCTCTTGTTTTGGTTTCATATCTTATGGCTTTGATTAGTGCTTCCAGAACAATTAGATAACAACAATAATAGCAGATACTTTTGTTTTCCACCTGATTTTAATTGGATACTATTAAGAATGAAGTTGGCTATTGATTTGAGAAGGAAATTGCTCTAGAAACAACCTATGTTAATACAATGTTATATGTGAATTCTAAAAGATACTTCAAAAATAACATGTGAGTGTAAATTTTTCCAGATTTTTCCCCTGATTTTTTTGAAATTACCAAATAGGTTTTCCTTTTCTGACCTTTGGTAGAAAATAGTATATTAATTGTTTTATTCACATCAAACCAACTATGTAATGCACATGATTTTGAGTGCAAAATGGGTAAACCAGATCAGGAACATTAATCACTAAATATGTTGTACACATTTCTGCCCTATAAGATCTTCATATTTAACCATGATCCCAATCAGCAAGTTTCTCTTCCCACTAAAGGGAACAAATTATAACCCTTTCCACTTCTGCAGTAAACAGCAGATTGCTGATTATACGGAAAGAAGAAAAACAGACACAGGACAGAGCATGCAGATTAGAAAGAAACCGTTCCCTCCTTAATACTGAGTAAATAGCAGCAGGCATTTTGCATAGCACATTAAAGGAAGCAGGCTGATGTGGAAATCAATTGATAAAGACTTGTTAAGTGAAAGCAAACTTTGAGCAATTATATTAGCAAGCAACTAGATTAATCTGTAAAAAGTAGTAAGGACCCACAACAAAGAAACCACATGGATGAGTAATCTTTCTTTTTGTGCCCACAGTGTTCTGGGTTTGACCTTATTAATCGGTAGTATATTTAGTATTGGAAAGGAAATAATGGGACAATTGCACTTATGAATTGTAGTTATGAAAAGTAATTCAATGACCTTAAACAGAAAATGCTCTGACAGGGTGCAGTGGGAGAAATTTGTCTCCAGCTGAGACTTCAGCACGTAAATGACTATGCTTGTCAAGTAGCTCTCTGAGAATTGGAAGCATAACAGATACTCATGACTAGCAAAAATGTTGATTGTGCCTAAAAAGGAGAGGGCAACCTACTGTGTTGGGATTCCCACATCCTGCCAGCACCCTCTAGAATGTACTAAAAAGCCAATTACATAAGAAACAAGTGATAAAAATTTGAGAAGGGAATTCTGTCGTAAAAAGATTTGGCACCAGGGTGAGATGTTGGTCTGAGTCTTGGTCCAAGTTATTCGTTATGTGACCATGAGCACTTTTTCTGAGACTATTTTTTTTTAAATCTCTAAAACAAAGATAATAATATCTACATTGAGATATAATAGCTGCATAAAATATATGGGTATAATACAGGTTAAGTACTCAGTAAAAGATGGTTCGTTACTCTATTATTACTGAAGCTAAGCTTGAGAAATATAACAGGCTTAGAATAACATTTAAATAGAAATGAAGCCAGGCATGGTGGCGCACCCTTGTAATCCCAGTACTTTGGGAGGCGGAGACTGGAGGATCCCGGTTCGCAGCCAGCCTCAGCTCTCTCTCTCTCTCTCTTTCTCTCTCTCTCTCTCTCTCTCTACTTAGTGAGGCCCTCTGCAACTTCGTGAGACCCGGTTTCAAAATAAAGTATAAAAAATAGGGCCGGGGGTGTAGTGCGGAGGTAGAACACCCCTGGGTTCAATCCCCAGTACTGCAAAAAAAAGACAAAAAACAAAGAAATGAAGATGGACACAAAGAAGAGAAATATTCATGACTGAACACTGTAAGGCAAGAATGAGAAACACATAAAAAATGTGAATAAAATTTGAAAAAAGTGGACCCCAATAAGCATGGGGTAGGCTATCTGCTAAGCTGTATTCTCGCTTAGTCTGAATTAGTTCCTTAGGGAGAAGAATGGCAAATTGATATCAGAATCTCCAACATATACTTATTAGGTATATGAATTTATGTTCAAGTCAAGGCATTATGCACTGTTCCATTCTGAACAATGAATCCTCCATTCTCGGTGAATCCTGTTCTGGTGTTCATAAATCCCATGTGATGTATTCACAGAAGAGATAACCTCAAAGGGACCCCAGAATTTCTGGAGGTCAACCTGGGCATGATGGTTAATTTTCTGCATCCACTTAACTGGGCTACAGGGTTCCCAAGTCACACATTATTTCTGGGTGTGCTGGAGAAAGTGTTTCGGGATGAGATTAGTATTTGAAGTAGTAGACTCAATAAATTTCCGCGCCATTGTGAGTCGGCATCATTAAATCCATTGAGGACCTGAATAGAGCAAAACATGGAGGAAGGAAGAATTTGCCTTTTATTTTTTTGCATCACTGCTCAAGCTTAGATGTCTCATTTCAACTTCTCCTGTCCTTGGACATTGGTTCTCCTGGTCCTCAGGCCTTCAGACACCACCCTCTTGGGGGTTCTCCAGTTTGCAGAGAGGACACAGTCAGATTTCTTAGCCTCCATTAATTGCACGAGATAATTCCTCACAACAAGAGAGAGAGAGAGTCATGAAGTTCTGTGTAACAATGTTTGATCAATGTTGGACCGCATATATGGTGGTGGTCCCATAAGATCGCAGTACTAGTGACATCGTAGCCATCTTTGTGTAAGTACACTCTGTGATGTTCTCATCCCTACGAAGTCACTTGAGGCATTTCTCAGAACACAGCACTGTCATCAAGCAATGCATGACTGTATATATAAACCATGCTGGTTCTGTTTCTCTGGAGAACACTGACTAATACAATGAGAAAACTAAGCAAGCCCTAATTCTTACAGAATCATGTTTTTATGACATTCATTTTGCATCTTTATTCTTGTCACATTGTATTTTACTTATTTCCTTCAGTGTCTGACTCTCACTGTGACTGAGTTCCATGAGAGCAAGTACAGGTTCAGTTAACTTTGGTTTCCTTGGTACCATGCATGGCACACAGGGCTAGCTGCCTTAAGGCCATTGCTACTGTGGGGTTAGACACATTTTAGAGGTCCTGCTCCATATCATTTACAGAATATTAGATTTTAGTATCCACACTATGACTCATTAAAAGATTAGTTTTACTATAACATTTTAAAGATATTTATAACTTTGTTTTTGAAGTTTGGCCATGAGCCAAATGCCTTTCGATTGGTTCTGATTTCTCCATAGTCTTAGCTTCAAACATACACCCAGGAATTCTTGCAAAATGAAATAATCTAAATAAATTAGAAATTGTTATCAAGGGTTATGAAATGTTAATGGATGTGAAACTTAACAATTAATGATGTTGGAACGATGTTCACTTTTGCAGCCATTTAAATATTGATTACTTTTTATTTTACACCATTATTTCCTTTTTATATATTTAGATCCAACATTTTTTTTTCAGTTCTTAAATATTGCTATGGCTTTTGAAGAGCTCAAAGCTTTAAGCATGAGGCCTGTGGTATAACATGGATTTACCTGCTCTGATGACAGATAGTAGATATATTAGTACTACATATAATATCATCAACTAGTATTTGTCAATTATATGGGTATTTTAAGAGTATACATAAGCCATTGGGTATGAGCCTGAGCACTGGCATAGGTTATGTCATGACTTATTTTAATGGTGGCACTCTAAGCAGTATTATACATATCAGGGGGAATATCAGAAGAGGCCAGCAGCTAAGTCATCCCACAGTCAGCTGTCAGCAGGGCAGCCAATCTGAGAGCAGAGAAGCAGAAGACAGACGCCCTCTGAACTTAGAAGAGAGAACCTGGGCCTCACACATGGGCAATATCAGAGCCAGGCCTTGTGGTTGATTCTCATGAAGGGAGGGAGAGCTGGAAGGTGAGGTTACAAACTAGAGTCTTCTGACTTCATTCCCCCAGGGAAGCGGCCTTGACAAACTCTTCCCCAAACTAGCTGGGCCTGACTGTAGTGAACACAGGCTCCTGAGTGCAGGGGCCATCTTATTCCTCAGATGGACTCTGATGAAAGCAAGAAAAGAAGAAAGGAAGAAGAAAGGAAGAAAGGAAGGAAGGAAGGAAAGAAGGAAGGAAGGAAGGAAGGGAGGAAGGAAGGAAGGAAGGAAGGAAGGAAGGAAGGAAGGAAGGAAAGAAAGAAAGAAAGAAAGAAAGAAAGAAAGAAAGAGGGAGGGAAGGAGGGAAGGAGGGAGGGAGGGAGGGAGGAAGGAAGGAAGGAAGGAAGGAAGGAAGGAAGGAAGGAAGGAAAGAAAGAAGGAAGGGAAGGAAGGAAGGAGAAAATAAGAGGAGGGGAGAGGAGAGGACAGGAGAGAGCTTAAATAGTTGAGACAGGCATGCAAGAGAGCCGTTGGACAGGGCCCTAGGTTGAGGCTCCTCACATCTGCTTAGTCACCCCCATCCCGTGGCAATCATTAGTCCTTAAAGAGCTATTGTTGGTCTACTCATGGCCCTGTGTGTCTCATTCTGGTCACTATCTATCTAGGAAACATCCCTTTGTCCAAGGCTATGCTCTCATTTCTGGGCAGGCTGGAAATACAGTGGAGGAATTTCAAAGCCTTGGTCCAGGTGGTTATCAATTTCAAACTACCCTGAATTTTCCACATCGATATTCTCTGGGGAGTATTCCTTCACTCTATCCAGGGTGAGGTTTCTGGGAAAAGCTTTGGAAAACAATTAATTACAGTTAAAATTTTCATCCGCCTTAATGATTCTTAAGTATACTTGAACTGCAGTTGAATATTTAACTCTGAATTATGCTTGTATTTTCATCAATTATTCAACTTTTTTGTTAAAATGTGTTGCATATAGAATTACCAGCCATCTGTTCAAATAAAGTGAAGAGTAGTACAAAGTATGTCTCTCTTGGCAATATCGCCTCCAGGAATTTGATGATCAGATCTGCTATGATTTGGGTATTTGTCCCCACCAAAACGCATGTTGAAATTTGACATCAGATTGGCAGTGTTAAGGTGGTGGGAACTTCAAGAGGTAATTAGGTCATGAGGGATACACCCTCATGAAGGGATTAATGAAGATCCCACAAGCATGGGGTAGTTATCCTGGGAGAAGGTTATTATAAAGTAAGTTAGGCTTCTCTGGCTCCCTCTCTGCTTCTTCTCTTGACATGTGACCCCTTTTCTTCTGCACATGACTGCCTGCCCTTCCACTTTCTCACAAGGCACAGAGAAGCACCATAGTCCTCACCAGAGTTGGTACCTTCCCACCCTCCAGAACCATCTGCCAAAATAGACTTCTTTTCTTTATAAATTACATGGCCTGGGGTATTTTGTTATAGTAACAGAAAATGGACAAAGACAGTATCCATGTCTGGATGCTCTCTTATGAAGAGCCTTCATGAGGTAGACAAATGGAAGTATTATAATTGCTCTGCATTTTAATAAATGACTCTTGTGGGGACAGAACTAACACAAAGTCCCAAAGCTTAAGCCAGGAGGGTTGGAAGCTAATCTGTATTGAGTATCTATTATGTGCTTAGAACTCTGCATACTGATATCTCTTTTAGGAAGCATAGCTTCCCAACTGTGTCTATCATATCCATAACTCTAATAATTTTCAAAGCAAAATATATAAAAATGCCATAAATAATACCATAAACAATACAAGAAGCCTCTAGATAACTTTGAGATACTCTTTTATTTGCTTAAGTAACCTTCAGGGGTACCCTATCTCCCACAAGGTCAAGTTTGAATAATTTTTCAGGGTTTTCAAGGCCTTTGTAGACCCCCACCTAGACAACCTTATTTCTTCTTTCTTGCCATATAGTCCCTCTGAAAAGTATGCAACAGTATTTTCACTGGTCTAAAACATATGCTCATTTCCACCTCCAACCCTCTGTCTTTCCTCTTCTGTCACCTACACAAATGTCACCAATTCTGAAAATATCCCCTTGCAGTTCACTATTTAGCAGAGTTCACTGACTACCTAAGTGCCACAAAAACTTTGTTGTGACATGATTCTACCTATAGCATGGCAACTCAAAAGTGTGGACTTAAAGCAATAATGTTGTAATAAAAGCAGTGGACATTTAGGGCAAAGAAAATTCTGACTTTTTATATCTTTAGAATAAAGCAAAGTGCATAGCTGATATTGGATTGCAGCTTCAACATCTAAGTCCACTGGAGTACAAGATGTGATATTTCTCCATGGGACCTGAGGTGAGCAATGTGGTTTTTAATCCCCCACTGAACTACTTGAACATAAACTTGACAAACTCCATTTTTAAGTTACCAAGTTCTAAAGTACTGCCTACGACATTTGAATATGCAGTGATACCACCTCAAAATAATGTACTTGAATTGAGGAATAAAATTAAGTATCCATCTTCTTTTCTTTTCATGAAAGGAGTCCACTCTTCACAAATTCCTTAAAATTCAGAGTGAAACTCATAGAGACAATAATGCAACTAAAAAAGTCATATAGCTTTCTGGTTTTGAACAACATTTGCATTTAGCAGAAATTGTCATGCTATAGTTTTATTAAAACAGTACAATTGTCAGAATTTTTTATACAAAGTTTTTATATTTAAGGTATTTTAACATGATTTTTTAGAATATCATCTTTAAAGATAATGGAGGGCAGATGAAATGCCACATTCTTGGAGTAAATGGAAAAATATAGTATAATGTAAGATACTAAGATTAGAACTACTGCTCTTCTTTTTTCCCATGGTGTTGGGTTTTGAACTCAGGGCCCTATGCATGTTAGGTAAGTACTCTACCACTGAGCCACAGCCACAACCCCAAGAGCCATTGCTTCTAATCGAAGGTTGCAGATTTCATAGCAGTTTCCTTCTGTATAGGTGTTTTGTTCAGGGTTCTCCAGGGACACAGAATTGACAGGATACAAGGAGAGAAATATGAGAAAGGATGTTTAGGGGAAGTGGCTCACTCAATTATGGAGGCTGAGAAGCCCCTGATAGGCCATCTGCAAGGTAGACAAGGAAATTGGTAGCATGGCTTGGTCCAGGTCTGAAAGCCCAAGAGCCCACAGGGGCTGCTGATATGAGTCTAAAAGCTGGAGGATCTGAAGTCCTGAAGTTTAAGGGTAGGAGAAGAGGACCATCCTGGCTCTGGACAAGAGAGAGCAGAAATATACTCTTCCTCCAGGTTTTTGTTCCATTCAGACCAGCCAATTGGATAGTGCCAGCCCATGTTGGGGGCAGATCTTCCCCCTCAGTCTATGGACTTTCATGCTAATCTCTTCTCACTGACACACCTGAGGTCACCCTGTCATTGCAATCAGATGCCAGGCTACCTGGGTTTCCCTTTCAGCAAAAGAGGGATGATGGGCTCAGTGCCTACTGAAGCATTGAGAATAATTAATTCAATTATTGGGAATGCATAATACTTTACCAACAATCTGGGTAGCCCTTAATTCAGTCAAGTCAACACTCAAAACCAACCACCACAATAAGCAAAAGTTACTTTTTGGTCAATAAAATCCAACAAGTATGCATTGTATATTTTTTATATGCCAGGCCCCATGCTGGGCTCTGGTGGTCAAAATTAGATGTTGTTCCTATCCCTGTAGACTTTTAAGATTTGTAAAGGAAACAAAGAGTTATTTATTGTTTACATGATTATACTAAGCCTTGTTTAATTGCAAATTGAGATAAGTGCTCTGAAGAAAAAGAAGAATGTCCCAGGAGAAACATTCCTAAAAAACTCAATTCTGAGACACCAGCTTCTCTTCTAGGCATCAGGAATATGATAAGGAAAAATAGATATTTCCACCCTCAAGGCACTTAAATTATAGTTAGAAGGACAGATGTTATGTAAACAAATACATAAAACATTTCAAATCATAATTGGTCCTGTGGAGAAAACATAGTAGGAGGTGGTAAAGAACAATAAGAAGAGAGGCTGGTTTACATAAGGAGATAAGGGTGCTTTTACTTCTTTCTTTTGTGTGTGTGTGTGTGGTACTAGGGATTAAACCCAAGGGTGTTTTACTTCTGACCTATACCCCCAGCCCTAATTTATTTTTATTTTGAAAAGGGATCTTCCTAAGTTGCTGAGGATCTCACTAAATTGCTGAGGCTGGCTTCAAACCTGCAATCCTCTTGTATCAGCCTCCCAAATACTGGATTATAGTGTGTACCACTGCACCCAGCAAGAGGTAGTTTTCTTAGAAGAGGTAAGTATATTCAGAACAAAGGGGAGAACAGGATCTAACCATTTGAAGTGCTAGTAAGAGCAGACAAATGCATGCAGAGAAGCCTTAAAACGAAAGAACTATTTGCTCAGAGGTCATAGATGAAGCCACAGAAACTGGAACAGAGGAGGGAAGAGAAGGCAGACATAAAATAAGGCTCTACATAATATGCCAAGAGTCAGATCATCAGAACCTTGTAAGAAAAGTCAAGAAATCTGGACTACATTCTAAGCACAATGGAAGGGTATAAAAGGAGATGGGCATGATTTAAAGTTTAACATGTTCCCTTTGGCAACTCAACTGTGTATGGAAAAAGGAAGTCTAGTTGGACATTACTGAGATCCTCCAAGCAAGAAGGAAGGGTGCATTGTACCAGAGTACTGGCAGGGAATGCAGAGAGAATTAGAGATTTGAGGTGTATTCTGAAGGTAAATGCAAAAATGTTGCTGACAGATCTGTTGGGGAAGAGAGAGAAGATAGGAAAGGTTAAATTAAGAATGACTTCAAAATTCCCGGTTTAAGTAATTGAATGGATATCGTTGACCTCTTTTGCAATGCGGAAGCTTGAAAACAGACCAGGTTTGAACCAAGATGGGGTGGGGTGATGTGGAGCTCTGGAATTCGGTTGCAGCCTTGTAGACTTTGAAATGCCTATGAAACATTCTGTTTGAAACATCAGCGCTGTGCATTTAAGTATGGATATGAGGAGAAAATTAAAATGGTAATAATTGAAGGGTCCTCAGCCCAAAGCTGATACACAAAGTGATGATAATAAGTAGTATACCCTAAAAAAAAGGGTGCAAGGAAAGAAGAGAAGAGGGGTCCAAGACCAAGCTCCAGAACTAGCAAAGGAGACTGAGAAGGAGTGAACAGCAAAATCCTGCATGCTGGACATCATGACAGTCTTTCAGAAGATGTGTTATTGAGAAGTCGAGAACTCTTTGACTTTTGCTCATTTATTGATTAATGCAAGGGATTGTATTTTACAAGGTAGATGATGTATCAAATAACATCCTATAGCAATAATAATAATTGTTACTGGTTAGAGTTTGTGAAGTACTTTCACATACATCATCTCACTCAATCCCCAAAATAAGCATATTTTATTATTAATTGTATCATCCACTTAGACAGTGGAGCTCATGAGAGTACATATTTAATAATGAATTGAGCATTTATTCAACAAATATTGTGAACTCCTGTTATAAGAAGTACAGTTTAGATTTTGAGATAAAGCTTTGAACAAAAGAGAACACATCCCTGAACTCAAGTTTTGTACTTTCCAATGACTATGGTACTACAGTGTTCATAAGGTACCACTCAGCACTGTGACAGGTTTCTGGAGGTGCAGTGTTTTGACTGCAGAGTTTAATTTTAAAAAAATATTAATTACTCAGTGTTTTTCTTAAAACAGTTCAATGGTGTTCAGTATATTCACATTGTTGTATAAGAGGCTCACTTTTTGGAATTCTTGTATATGTGATGAATCTAAAATTAATATCAATTTTATGAGTTTGAATTCATATCACATTCAGTAGACTAAATATACATAGTCACTATGTGTTCGTATTTGATATATTGAGGCGTCTATATGTTAAGTCTTTCAAAAATCGTACCTAAGATCTGAGATTTCTTAACAACAGCAACGGTTTCCAAGATGTTAAACAGCATAAAACTCTGTCTCTTTTGTGTCTAACCACTTTTTTACCCACTTGTGTATTGTCCTGATACTCTACCAGGAAGCAGATGGGCTTCCTGATATCCCATACATATTCTGTGTTTTATTTTCATGAATAGAGTAAGTGTGGTAACTTCTTTGGCAAAAATATTGCAAAATTTGTGCTTTTTCAAACAATAGAGGACAAAAGAAATCTCACTGTATTTAATTGTACATACTTTATCTTCTTTTCCTCTAGGAATTTATTCCTGTCTAAAATAATCTATGAATGCCTCAAAAAAATGTGGCATTCTTATCTGTGAAAAAGTCAGATAACATTAATGGTTGGTTGATTTATCAATATGTCTAGCAGTTACAAGATCTATGTGTGGGCCATTCTGATAGGACATATGTAACGCTGATTTTTGTGGCTAGATTCATACTTACTGGACTTGACTGTACAGTCTTGTGTAACAGCCACTGGCCCTCTGAAAAGCTGCTTTGCAAAGGTACTTCTCTTCTAGATAAAATCCATCGTTTGAATTTCTTTTTTTTTTTTTTTTTGCGGTACCAGGGATTGAACTCAGGGGCATTCTACCTCCACGCTACACCCCCGGCCCTATTTTTTTTATACTTTATTTTGAAACCTGGTCTCACGAAGTTGCGGAGGGCCTCACCAAGTAGAGAGAGAGAGAGAAAGACAGGGAGAGAGAAAGAGAGAGAGCTGAGGCTGGCCGCGAACTCGGATCCTACGGTCTCCGCCTCCCAAAGTACTGGGATTACAAGCGTGCGCCACCACGCCCGGCACTGAATTTCTTTACCTTTCAAAATGACCACGATGGTCTCTATGGTTCGTCGTTTTTCCTTCTGGAACTTACATTGGCTGAAGAATACTTTCTTTTTAAGAACTGACCTTCCTTGTTGCCATGGCTGAATCATTCTTAGAGCAACTTCTGTTTTACGGAGAGATTTTTATATAATGTCTTCCCTGGCATTTCATAAGGTTAAAGAGGAGCTTTAGAATCACCTGCAGGTACTGCAGGTATAGACTGTAGTCATTGGTAAATGAGTACAAATGAGTAGTTATTCAAGTCCACCAAAGAGAAGAGAGAGAGGGAAAAGATAGATAGTTAGATTCCTTTGGAACAAGTTTGAGCCAGATAAATCTCACTCAGTGTGGCGATGGTCCCATAGGGGCATTTTGGAAAAGTGGGGTTGTCCGGGGTTATCATAGTGAGGGTGGGCACCACTTGCTTTTCATGAGAAAGGGCTCATGCTTCATGTTTTGTAGTGTGCAGAACATTCCTACTGATCACAAATTGTCTCATATCCCTTGTGACTTGTAAGTGTCCTACTGCTCTCTTACGTAGATTAAAAAAATGTTTATATTCTAAGCTGAGATTCTAATCACATTTTACAATAAGAATAGTTATGAATAGCTTTCCCTAAGGTAATTTTTGCAGGTATCCCAGTATTAAGAGAAAAGACTTGACTTTGCTTTATCTGGATTTTAACCAAGACTTGGTAATGATTTCATAAAATCCTGTCCCTGACCACAATGTCACTGGGGTAGGAGAAGATTCAAGTGGCCCCATTCGACCAATTCAACATACCTGCATTAATCTGAATTTGGAGCAGTCACATTTCTGGCATTCTGGATACAGATGCAAGCATCTCACTACTTGATTTTATATTCTTTCATAGTCATGACAATTTACATATTAAAATGCATATTATTATTCAGGCGTGGTGGTGCACGCTTGTCATCCCAGTACTTGGGAGGCTGAGATAGGAGGCTCACAGGTTCTTAGCCAGCCTCAGCAACTTAGTGAGACTCTGTTTCAAAAATAAAATAGGGATGGGGGTGTAGTTCAGAGGTAGAATGCCCCTGAGTTCAATCCTCAGTCCCACAAAATAAATACGTATATACATACATGTATACATAATAAAATAAAATGCATATTGTTTCATCTACATTTATTTCATTTATTTATATTTTATAATAGAATTAGATATATTTATTTTAGCAACTTTATTGAGGTATAACTGATACACAGTTAATTGCACATACTTAATGTCTACAATTTTATACATTTGGACATTTGGAAACATTGATTATATAATCACCATTATTACATTCACTTTTATAAGTGAGATATAGTATCTCAAATTTCATCTTAGAATGAAAAAGAGAGCATATATATATATATATATATATATATTTACAGATGCGTCATAAAGGTTATTGTATGAACACTAGAAAGAACAATTAACTTCTGACTTCTGAAACTTATGAGGGAAGGGAAATTGTAACATCTCCTCTATGGAGGGATTAGATGATGTTAATCTGGACAAATTACAATGACTTTCGCAGTCAACCATTTTGAAAGCATTGAGAATTTATATTGGAGAGATACAGAACAGGAACTAACCCTTTGGAGTCACTGTCAAATATGATACAAAGATCTGTTCATTATGGTCCTTACTGTGAGCCCCTCCCCAGACCCCTTTTGCTAAGATCCTAGCCAGGAGGAAATTGTCATTCTGATATAGTGAGTAAACATATCAGAAGCAAAGCCTGGCCTCCTGCATTCAGCCCCATATTGTTTTTCAAATTGCAACTGTCCCCTCTGCACCCTGATAGCCTGGCTGCCTCAGGCAAGGCACAAAGAAAGCATCCATTCTGCACAGGATGGACTTACACAAAGATATCAAAGTCAACTACTATGCTGAAAACGGGAAGGAGAGAGGGGGGAGACAGGAGGGGTGGGAATTGGGGGAGGGCTAATTGACCGAGAAGTGCATGTATACATCAACCACTCTGAAATGCTTCAAGATGTATGATTACAATGCACTAATAAAATAAATTAATTAAAATAAAATAAAATAATAAAGTAAAGCATCCATTCTATTTTCTTATGTAGTCAGGACTGATTGAGTGTTTACATACTGAAATCCATTAAACTTCTTTCCCTAGAGAATTTGCATCACTAACTTAAGAAGCTTGCAGTCTGGCTGGCACTACCAAGCTGGAACAGGCTGGTCTGCAAGCCCAGGAGAATTCAGGCAGGCCATGTACTCTCAATTCCCCTCTGGCTACACTCTGCAATGTCCCTCCAGAGACTTCCAGGACCATGTGCAAACATGCCCTCTGGTGGTCGATGGTCATCTTTTATTATTTTTCTTCATAAGCTCAGCTTTTCACTGTACTTGCTGAGCTTTTGCTCTGAAATACACATGCTATTGTGTATTTTATACACATAGTAAAAAGGAGCTAACTGTATAAGGGTGCAGTAGAAATCTGACCAGAGGCAAGATAGATAAAATGAAAATCACCTGAATGTATCAAGGCACTCTAGCATAATAGTTTTACACACAGACTCTGGACACGAAATTCTCAGGTTCAAATACCAGCTCTGCCATTTACTAACTCTGTGACATTGATCTACTAATTTAACCTCTTTGGCTGAATTCTTCTGTAAAATGGTATCAATAATGGTACTGGCCTCATAAAATTCTGATGAGAATTAAGTGAGTAAGTTCATACAAAACGCTTAGCGCTTTGCACATAGTAAGCACTCGATAAATATTAGTTGTTGTGTCTAGGATTGTGCTTCTGTTTCCAGGACCATTCATTCATACTTGTAAAGAAATTTACTCTTCTAGGTGTTCAGGTCAGAAAGTAATCCAAATGCTTATCCTCAATGTCCTCCTGTGCTTCAGAAAAAGCTAGAGTCCTTTCTTTCACCAAATCACAAGTATGTAGAAATTGAAATGTTTTCCCATAAGCTCATGTAATTAAATACATGTACTACACTTTTCTTATGGTAAAATGTGATTCAAGATGGGCTTTTAGCATGGAAGGCAGGGAGTCCCATTTGAGAAAGGGTAGATCAATTCTAATACAAGTGTGTTTTGGCTTCATCTGCAAAGCTAGTGGCAGGCATGCACAGTGTTATTTCAAATACGTCTTATACCTCTTCATTACCATTCATAACACCGGAGATTAGCACCTTGCCCAACCAATTAATGCTTCATGGTGATTATGATGTTGATGTAGCCAAAACAGAGGAGCCCTTGATTATTCTGTCTCTGGGTCAGATTTCCAGGGTATATCTAAATGACAACCCTAAGTCTTTTCTTATTGAATTACCCCAATAATCAGTAAAACTGACTCTCCTTTTCCCAAATGAACTAGAACTTTTTGTCTGACTGAGGAGGCATAGCCTAAAGATTATGACCATGCTAGCCTTCTTTCTTCTGTGTAAATTAAATAGCAGGATCATGACCCTTCTCTATTTATGTTTAAATACCTAACATGCAGATGTAGGGTGTTCAGAAAAGTTAATACTTGTTCTTGAGTTTACGTTTCCTTATATTTACTTTTGTCTTTTTCTTTTTAAAAATTTTATAGCAATCACTGTGGTTTGAGTGATGCTAATGACTGGATTCTTGACAATTGGCTGGAGCAGGGGGTATGATGGAAGGGAAAGATGAAGGCTGCACGGCCTGAACTCCTGCCCTCGGCAGCTCTCCTCTTGTTTCTTGGGATCCATTATAAGACAATACTATTTCATAAAGTGTCTTATACTTGTCAAATAATACTAGAAATACACATCTAAATCTTCAAAGAGCTAAAGTACATCTTTCGTCCCTACAGGTGGAATTAGAATAATACATTTTTATATCTACCTAATTCTGTTGGTCACATTTGCCTTATTTCTGAATAGAATAAAACAGCCTATAAAATCTATACGGGGGTCCCCAAAGGACTGTCCGATGCCTTGTTTAAAAGCATCAAACTTCAGAGAAGCTTGTAGTTGTCCATAGTGCAAAGGATTCCTTGCTCAGAGACTAACCCACATTGGTGCTGCACATTTTTATGATTTTACTCAGAGCAGAGGATTCAGCAGTATTAGAAAGGTCTCGGTAAATCAGCATTTTTTTATGATCATTGAAAATTAATCATTTGAATAAGGCAATGTGCAGTACATACATCATATGGAAGAATTCATCACAGTGTCACTTGCTTAAAATAAAAAATAACACTTATTATCTTAAAAGCTCTGTAAGATGGAGGAGGGAACATTATAAAAAAGAGGCTGGGTGGAGAAAAAAAGTAAAAAAGATAGATGGAACTGAAATCTGTGATAAAGACGGGGAGGCATTGTAATATTTAAACGCTAACAGTGTGCCTATCTTTGTTCGCTTATCATGCTTGACAGTGCAAATGAACAGCAGAGTGGGGAAAGGCACGGTATGTTAAATTATTATGGATATGTCAGATAAGCAGTTTGTCTGATGTTTCCATCTCTGCTGGAAGGCTGGCTTAAAACTGTGTGACCTATTCTTCAGAGAGTCAAAGATAAACTCCTGCAATTGTGTAATTCCTCCCACTCGGATAGAGATAAATATGTTCATATTTTTCCCAGCTAATCCTCCTTGTTGGATGATAACATAAGGCTGCATCCACATGACACACAAAGATTTGAGATATCTGGCCAAGCACCCAGCCATCTGCAATACTGTCTGCCCATTGGGTCATCTTATCAGAGGTCTTTTAGGATGAAATTAGTTTGTAGTAAGTTAATGTAAAAATGGATCCACAAACCTAGATTCTTAAGACAGTGAGATTGCAAGTCCTTTGTTGCACCAGAAAAAAAAAAAATACATGGGAATTTTTTTTTAAAATGCTGCTATCCAGGCACTCTTGAAGACAAATCATTCTCTCTGGGTGCAGCATCTGGGCATCTATATTTTTGGGGAGCACCCCAAGTGATTCATTCAAAGTGTAAACAGATTTGAGAACCATTCTCTTACGAGTTTTGAGAATGATGTGTTCAAATCATGTCATGTTTCAATCAAATATAAGATTTGTTTAATTTTAAAGAGTATTTTGAGTAGCTCAGAGATCAATTCAAGAATATAAGCATTAGAATAGACCAATAATGAGTAAAGACATTGAATAAGTACACATAAACCTCCCAACAAAGGAAAGAATGAGAACATGACTTCATTGGTGAATTCTACCAAATATTTAAGGAAGAATTAATGAAAATCCTTCTCAAACTCTTAAGAAAACAATGAAGAGTAGGGAAACTTCAACTCATTTTATAAGTCCAGAATTACCTTGATGCTAAAGCCAGACAAGGATGTTATATGAAAAAATTTACAGGCCAGTATCACTCATGAGCATAGTTGCAAAAGTGCTCAATAAAATACTGACAAACTGAATTCACCAAGTGCTGTGTGCATGTATGTTACTGTCAACTTGATTTTCATTGTGATGTGAGAATATAATCTACCAATAAAAGCAAATTAAAAACATTCAAACTTCAACCAATGTGAATTGTACACTTTAAAAAATAGCACATCTAAAGGATCACATACCTTAAATCAAGTAAGTTTTATCCTATGGATGCAAGGATAGCTCAGCAGATGCAAATCAATAACAGAATTAAGCAATAAAACCATATAATCATCTCAACAGATGATGAAAAAGCATTTGGCAAGATTCAACTTGCTTTTATGACAAAAACATTTAATAAGTTAGATATGGAAGGACTATAATTTAATAAAAGACGTACATAACAAGCTCATGCATCATACTCAATGTGAAGAGCTGAACTTTTTTCTCTGAGATTATGAACAAGACAAGGATGTCCACTCTTACCATTTCTATTGAACACAGTAGTGGGAGTACTATCCAGAGCAGAAGGCATTTAAATATGAAAGGAAGGAGGGACATTTTCTCTGTTTGCATACTACATAATTTTATAGATAGAAAACCTGAAAAACTCCACAAAAAATGTTAGAATTAATAAAATCAATAAATTTGCAGCATAGAAAATCAATGTACACAGATCAATTTTGTTTCTCCACAATAATAGCAAATTATTAAAAAAAGAAATGAAAAAACCTCATTTATATTATCATCCAGAAAATAGTAATGTATTTTGGAATAAACTTAACCAGGAAGGTGAGATCTGTATGCTGAACACATTAAAAGACTTAATGCAGTAACTGAAGAAGACACAAATAAATGGAAAGATATCCCATGTTCATAGAGTGGAAGAATTGCTATTGCTTAATATCCATAATATGCAATGCAAGCCCTATCAAAATGCCAATGATATTCTGCACAAAATAAAAAACACAACATTAATATACATATTGAACTATAGGCAACTCAGAATGTCCAACCAAAGCAATCTTGAGAAAGAACAACATTGCAGGCACCACACTACCTGATTTCAAAATATACTATGATATTATGAAGTCACAACAGAAGGATACTACCATATAAACATATAGACCAATGGAGCAGAATGGAAAGCCAAGAAAAAAGTGCATTCATTTATGGTCAATTGTTTTTCAACAAAGATGCTGAGAACACAAAATGGGGAAAGGATGCTGTTTTCAATGAATAGTGTTGGGATAACTGGATATACACATGCAGAAGACTAAAGTTAGACACTTATATGTAAAAATAAATTCAAAATGGCTTAAAGACTTAAAAACAAGATAGGAAACTGTAGAACTACAAGAAGGAAACAGAGAAAATCTCCTTGGCATTGGTCCGGGTAATAATTTCTTGAATATGATCCCAAAAGCACAGACAACAAAAGCAAAAATCAACTAATGGGATTGTATCAAACTAAAAGGCTTCTGCCCAATACAGGTGTTTCACTCAGCAATTCTCAGTGCTGTAACCCAAAACCCCTGATGACAACTTAAAAGGAGGAAGATTTACTTCTCACTGTTCTGGAGACTGTAGGAGTTCAGTTCATGTTAGACCAAGTTATATTTGTGCAGGGCACGGCTGCAGGAGGCAGACAGACAACAGGAGCAAAGGAACTCTGCTCTCACATCACAGAGGCCTGAAGAAAGAGAGAGAACAAGGGGAGGAGGGAACACATGTATAACCCCCAAGGCCACACCCCCGGTGCCTCCTCGGCAACCAAGCCCTACCTCCAACTCGGCTGCCTTGTCTCCAGGAGGTCTAGAGGGACATTTTAAATCCAAATCACAACAAAGGAAACAGAGTGAAGAAAACCTATGGAATGAGAAAATACTTGCAAACTATACATCTGAGGAGGAGCTAATATCCAAAGTACATAAGAAATTCAAGCAACTGAATAGCAAGAAAATGAATAACCCAGTTTAAAAACAGAAAACATGAGTAGAGATTCTCAAGATATGCAAATAAATGATCACCAGGCATATGAAAATTGCTCAACACTACTAATCACCAGGAAAATAAAAACTAAAAGTACATGGTATCATCTCATTCCTGTTAGGATGGCTCTTGTCAAATAATAATAATAATTAATAATAATAATAATAATAACAACAACAAAGAATAACAAGCATTGGTGAGGATGTGGAGAAAAGGGAGCCCCTAAGCACTGTTGGTGGGAGTGGAAATTGGTCCAGCTATTATGAAAACAGTATGGAGCTTTCTCAGACAAAGTTAAAAATAAGACAACTTTCAATTTGTCAATCCCACTTTGGGATCTATATTCAAAGGGAATGAAGTCAGTACTTTGAAGATATATCTGCACTCCCAATTTCATTGCATTGTTATTCACCATAGTCAGGACATGAAATCAACCTAAGTATCTATTGATGCATGAATAAATAAAGGAAATTTTATCTATCTATCTAGATGGATATTATTCAGCTTTTAAAAAGAAGAAAATCAACCAGATATGGTAATCCCAGTACTTGGGAGGCTGAGACAGAAGGATGCAGGTTTGAGGCCAGCCTCAGCAACTTAGTAAAGCTCTTAGTAACTAACTGAGACCCTGTTTCAAAAAAAATAGATCTGGGCATATATATGAAAATCCTGCCATTTTTTGACAATATGGATGAACTTAGGGGACATACTAATTGAAATAAGTCAAGCAGAGAAAGACAAAATACCGCATCTCACTTCTGTATGGAATCTAAATAAGCAGAACTCAGCAGGGCATGGTGGCACATACCTGTAGTCCCAGTACTTGAAAGGCTGTGACAGGATTTCAGGTTTGAGACCAGTCTCAGCAACTTAGAGAGACCTTCAGCAACTTAGCAAGACCCTGTTTCAAAATAAAAATAAAATAAAAAGGGCGGGGGGTATAGCTCTGAGGTGGTATGCACCTGGATTCAATCTCTAATATCACACACACACACACACACACACACACACACACACACACAGCAGAACACAGTAGAATAGTGGCTATGAGGAGCTGGGGGGTAGGAGGAAATGCAGAGATATTTGTCAAAAGGTAGAAAGTTTCAGTTATGTTCAATGAGTAAGTTCTGGAAATCTAATATCCAGCATGGCGACTACAGTTAATCATACTGCTTTGTGTACTTAAAATGTGCTAAGAAAATAGATCTTAAATGCTCTCACCAAGAAAAACAAAAGAGGTAATTATGTAAGGAAATGGATATGTGGATTTGTTTGACTATGGAAATCATTTCACAATGTACACATATATCAAAACATCATGTCGTACACCCTAAATATATACAATTTTTATTGTCAATTATACCTCAATAAAGGTGGGGTAAAAGCACATGTATGTTAAAAAGTGAGACATTAAACTAAAAAAGCAAAAGCAATGGAACTATGGAAGAAACAACCGTGAAGATAGGAAATTTAGCTCAGTTCAACGAGTGATTATTTGAGCACCTACTAAGTACTACTATTTTGGTTGAATGATAATCAGAGGTAAATTAGAGAAGTAACTGGTCTCACTTGTTAGATTTAATTGATCAAGAATAGTGGTCAATGTTTATACTTCTTGAACATAGGATGATATGAGCATAGTATATGTTGTTGAGAATATAGGCAATTCTTACGGAAAACATTCTGAAAATAAGCATCTTCAACTGTTAAATAGAGACTGCTGAAGACTGTAAGTCTCCTGAACTGAAAGGCTTAAAAATCAAGTAGAATCACATCTGTCTGACAGACACAGCCTGTGGCAGCTTTGCCAGTCTGTGATTTTGATGTGGCTTCTGCTCCTGAATGTCTCCAATTTTCCCAAATCCTCCAATTATCTACTGCTGCTTCCCTATTATTAGGAAAAGAGGAAATTCTCCTTGTGAAGCCTGAACTGGGCTTCTGAGTTGCATCTTTCCCTCTGCACTTCATGTCATTATCTCTGTATATTTTAGCCTTGAACAAAAACATGTGGGTTTGTTGTTTTTTGTATTTACCTAGAAGAATGCATAGAAGTATAATTAAATAATTATGGTAAAGTTGCTTGAAGAAGTTAACCTATAGTTGAACTTGCTTATAAATTAGAGTAGCTTTCATGAGGTGTATTGGTAAGACTTTAATTGCAATTGAGTCCCCCCCCATTACTCTTTAAGCAGTTCAAAGGACCCAGATGAATTAATCCTTATAATGCCCCTGTAGAAAAGAGGGTATAGATGTTCCATTGAATTTTATTTTGCACTTTCTTCTCATTATTCCCTCATTCAAAAATTATAGATTGAGCTACTAATGATGCAGGAAACTGCTAGGTGCTGAAAATACTACCATGAGAAAAATAGATTCCAGTGATGATAGGTTATAATCATATAAATAAATAATGTGGGTGGGAAATATGTCTACTTATAAAATTAAGCAAGGTGGAAGGATAGAGTATCAAGAGTTGCAGTCTTATATGAGGTGAACAGAGAAGGCCTCTATGAAAATGTGACCTCAGGCCTGCTCCTGGAGACATGAGGAGGCAGAACAAATGCTCTTCTACTAGGTATTTCAGAAGAATATCTAGAGGAAATGGCAAGTATAAAGACCTGAGGCCAGGGAGTGCTCCATGTATCACAGAAACAGTGAGAAGTGAGAGAACTGGTTTGATGCAAGAGAAGGGGTGTGTGTGTAGGGTGGGGCAGGGAGATGATCTTCCTGGATACTGACATATGATACATTTAGCCTTTTTTCTTTCTTCTCTACTCTGTATCCTGACCTTGCTCCTATACGTAGGCATTTGAGAAAGACTTAGAGCTCCTAATTTTAGTTTGGCAGAGTCTGAACAGAAGGAGAATTCTTCAGGGGCCTGGCAAGAAACAAGGAACACTCTGCTAGGATTGCTGAAAGGATTTAAGTAAGGGAGTATTTATAGAAGTGTGGGCACCCCATGATGAGCATGGCAGGAACCCCCTACCAGAAGGGTCTGGACAGGAAGGGGTGTTAGGAATCTAGTAAGCTGTAGCCCTGGGAGAGAAGGCCACTTGACAGGATTGCTAGTGATGTATTAGACCGCCCTGGCCAGATTGGAGACTCAGAGGGAAGGGAACCAGGGATGTGATGCCCAACCTCTCTTTCCTGCCATCTCCTGTCTTCTGTCAGTGCCCCTCATTGGCCCAATTCACCCGGAAGCCAGAAGAGAAGGAGTCCTGCTAACTTATTCTATAGGGTTTGACATCCTCAGGCACAAAGAAGAATAGAAAGTGGATTGGGTTTGGGATAGAAAGGCAAAAAGAAACGAGCACAGTCCATATGACTGCATTTCATCTACGCTTTATTGAGCTTTTAGTTCAGAAGCAATTATAGCAGTGAGAGTTAACAAAAATCAAATAAGTATGTAAATATGTTCCAAGTTGTAAGGAGTCAATAAGATATCCTTCTATTCATTAAAAATTCAAATACCTATGAAGCCCCCAGGCAATTTAGATATTTTTAATCTACTCCCCCAAAGAAGGGGTTTGTGTGCATGTATGGATCATTTATTTATTTATTTTTAACGGTACATTTATCTATGTCTATTATAATGTCTTCAGGGTTTGAAGAAATTCTGTCAAGTAAGAGGTCTCAGAAATTACTTGTTGGTCTTTATTTTGTACCTCAAGCACTTTGGGGAGGACCAGATGCATGTACCTGTGCCTCATTCTTGTTATTTAATGACAAGCATATATCTGGTTACTCTGTGCCAGACAGAGATCTCTACACATTTCCCACCAGCCTTCAACATTGTTGTGTCATCTGAGAGTCTACATGGAGTTTAGAATCACAATTTAGCTTTCACAATTCTTATTTAGATGCTACTGAAAATCAGAGAAGATTTCAATCTCTACCTGTCACAGTATTCATCAGAGAGGGCTGGGGTTGATAAGAATTTGAAGTGAATTGCATTGTTATACTGTAGGCTGTGATATTAACCAGACAGCATAGACTGCCTTGGCCAGAGAGTTGCCAGAAAGCTATCTTTTCTAATTCTAAAAATATTCTTCTATTCAAATGCCCACTTCTTGACTGGATTATTATATTTTAATTGTTAAGTCTTTTAAATACTTTATATATTCTAGATATTAGTCCTCCATCAGAGGAGTAGCTGGCAAAGATCTTCTCCCATCTTCTGAAGGCTCTCTCTTTACACTCTTGATTCTTCCTTTGATGAATGGGAACTTTTTAGTTTAATGCCATCCCATTTATTAATTCTTGTTTTAATTTCCTGAGCTTTGGGGGTCTAAAAAGTAAATAAATAAATAAATATGACATAGCAATTTTTTGTGCATGTGTGTGTGTTTGTGTGTGGTACTGGGGGTTGAACCCAGGGGCATTCTACCTCAGAGCTACAGCCCCAGCCCAATTTTATTTTTAATTTTGAAACAGGGTCTCACTACTTTGCTAAGGTCTTCACTAAGTTGCTGAGGCTGGTCTTGAGCCTGTGATCCTCCTGTCTCAGCCTCTCAAGTACTGGGATCACAAGTGTGCACCACCATACCACTTCTGGGTATCTACCCAAAGGAATTGAATCTAGACTACCATAGTAATACATGCATATTTATTTTTATAGCAGCACAATTCATAATTGCCAAACAATGGTACCAGCCTAGGTGTCCTTGAACAGATGAATGGATTACAAAATTATGGGACATATACACAATGGAATTCTACTCAGCCATAAAGAAAAACAAAATTATGTCATTTTCAGGGAAATGCAATCCTCCTGTCTCAGTCTCCCAAGTATTGGGATTATAAGTGTGCACCACCACGCCCGGCTCTTCTAATATTTTATAAATGTCTACATGGATACTCATTCAGATGATATAGTGAACTGTTCCCCATCAAAGGAGGTTCTCTTTGTACATTATTTAATGATTATGCAGAATAAGAAAAAACAATAAATTGCTTTTGCTATCCAGAGCTAAAGAACAGCTAAGATGAGAACATTTATCTACCTAGCCCCACCCTCTAACAGGACCCATATTACTGGCACACATTCCACAAGTTAGGAATCATCAGTACACTCATGGATGAATTGCTCTCAGCAATGAACTTCCTCTCTCCAGAGGAAAAAAATTGCTAAAGGAGAAAATTGGAATTGAGTAACAATGATTATCAACCTGCTTCAAATATCAAAGATATCCAGCATTATAGAATATTTGCATGTCAAAGGAATTGTTAATAAAAAAAAGACCCATTGTTCTTGACTATCCCCAAAAATTGAATTTAGAAAGAATCAACTCCCCATTACAATTTTGCTAAGGATGACTGAGGCTGCTAGAGACCCAGCACCTGGGTTCAATGCTTCCAATCTAATTGGTTTTAGAGCCAATCTTAGGTCAGCCTTCCTAGAATAGAGGCTGAGATAGGGATTACAATACATGTGATTTACTGAGTCCTTTCAGTAAACTACTGTATCTGAATGAAGTTTACAGGGAGGGGAAATGAGCACAGCAAGGATGTGGTCAGGGCTAAGTCTAACCTTGGCTTAATCCTCGAGCATAAACACACAGCAGAGTTGACCCTAACTCAAGGAAATGTGGCTGGACTTTGCGTGCATAGGTCATTGGATGTGTGCCACCTACAGGTGGGGTCAGGCATAACTTCCTGTGTGAGTCAGCTCTTGGGGGCAGCTGTAGCTAACTCTGAAATTGAGGGGTGGTGCACCAACCCAGTAAGGGATTCCGGACAGAGAACCCACAGCATCGCCCATGAAGTCAGAGTGTGAACTCAGGTCTCCAGACTACTGCTTATCTTCGATACAGTATGTCATGTAATCCACAGCATACCTCCACTCCCCTCCCCTACTCATTATACCTTCACTCTTATGCTTTCTTCCCTTTCATCCTAATAGGAATCAAAGTAAGACAAGTTGAACCAAATTTAATTCTTCCGGCCCCTTTGTTTTTTCAACTGCTCAGACTCCTGAGAAGTGTTGTTCAGTGTCCTTGAAAATATCGGGGCACTATTTTGGCACAGCACACTAGTTTATATCCTGGAGTTACTATGGATTCTGGGATTGTGTCAATAGTGATAAATCTAAAATTCACTTTCCCAGCCTAGGTTCCCAATCTACTACTTCTGCCTTAACAGAAGACATCAAACAAAGTATTTAGACCAAACAAATCCACTTAAAAAAAAATCACTGCAAATGTACTGATAATGGAAATAAAAAGGCAGACCACAGGGGGAGATTCAAGTAATCACATGCCTTAAATAATAGAAGTCTGTGAATTCATGCTGGCAGACCTAAGTAGGTCACCTAATCAGTTGTTTACTGTGCTGTTGGATATGAAGCATGATAAAGTAAGCAGGAAAGAAACAGTATGAGCTCCATCTCCATAACAACAGAGAAGAGAACAATTACAAGAGACCCTGGCCAGCCACCTCCACAAAAGCAGTTTTAACCTCAGAGGCATGAGGAGTGACATGGCAAACTACTGTGGATGTCTCAACAGCACAGGGCACTGAGCCAGGTAAAAACTTTCCCTTTTCAGAGGACTGAAGACTTTGATCCTGGACAGATTTGCTGAACCAGCCAAAACCTTGAAAAGACCGAGCTAACTAGTGCAAGAATAATATAAGACAGGAGAATGAGAGTTTTAAAAGTGATTTAATTGCAGCATATACTGTATTAAAGATGGGACAATATATAATAATAAATATTTGTAGATTGGTGTATTGTCAGGACTTACCTGCTTTATCAAGGATGCATCTGGATAATTTGATATTGAGCTAGAAATAACAATTTGAAATTAGCTAATATTCCTTTTCTCTTAGTGAAATGTTTAAAAAATTAAATCAAATTAAACCTTTAACTCCATTTTTTCAAGTTACAACTAGTCTTCCAAGGTTTTTTTATTTTATTTTTTGTTTTGTTTTGTTTTGTTTTTTGTTTGTACTGGGGATTGACTCCAGGGGGCATTCTACCTCTGAACTATACCCCCAGCCCTTTTTTATGTTTTGTTTTGAAATAGGGTCTCCCTAGGTTGCTGAGAGTCTCATTACATTGTTGAGGCTACCTCAACCTCCCAAGTACTGGGACTATAGGCATGTACCATCATGCCCTGCTTCCTAAGTATTTTCAATAGCTCTCTTCAACAAACTTTCAAAGCAATCTAAATGATGTTCTTTTCTTTCTTTTTAAAGCACAGGGAAATGTATTTGGGTGATGTTTATAGATATTTTTGCCAGTAGATTAGAAATTTTATCTTTCATGCCGGGCGTGGTGGCGCACACTCGTAATCCCAGTACTTGGGAGGCTGAGACAGGAGGATCCGGGTTCCCGGCCAGCCTCAGCTATTTAGTGAGGCTCTCCACAACTTAGTGAGACACTGTTTCAACATAAAGAATAAAAAATAGTGCTGGGGGTGTAGCCCGGAGGTAAAATGCCCCTGGGTTCAATCCCTGGTACTGCAAAAAAAAAAAAAAGAAATTTTATCTTTCAGCATAAGACGATTCATTGCATTTGACTAATCTGCTTTTAGAAACCATAACCCTGGGACATTTGGAATTGACCTTTAATTTTACATTTCTAGACATTTTCCAGAGAACTTGGTAATTCTATAAGACATTCTGGATCTGGACTGTTTTATTTTTGCCAATAAAGAATCTATTGGAAAGAATAGCTAATAGAGAATTTAATGTATCTTTAGTTATATCTCAGCCTCTAATAAAACTCTTACCAAAGGATTCAAACTTCTGAGAATCCGTTCCTTTCTTTCTCTCCAACCCGTCCTTTATTCCTTGAAATTCTTTTTTTTTTTTTTTTTTTTTTTTGGCGGTACCGGGGATTGAACCCAGGGGCATTCTACCTCCGAGCTACACCCCCAACCCTGTTTTTTATTCTGTATTTTGAAACAGGGTCTCACTAAGTTGCAGAGGGCCTCACTAAGTAGCTTAGGTTGGCTGCAAACCTGCGATCCTCCTGTCTCAGCCTCCCAAGTACTGGGATTACAAGCGTGTGCCACCACACCTGGCTATTCCTTGAATTTCTTGAGGCAGAAAAGTTCATTTGTACTGAGCAGAAGGGACTGGACATCTCCAAATGTAGCCAAATTCTACAGACTAACAAGAGATTTGTTTGCAAAGGAGTAGGAAAACATCATTCAAGAAAACTTTCCTGGCTTGTTTGGACAGAGCTAATGTGGATTTGGGTTCCTATCTTTGCAAGTCAGAATTTATGCCAGGGAACTCTAATGAAAACTGTGCCAATCAACAAATCTATATGTAAATTAATTCTAAACACTCAATGAATTCATTCTCAACATCTGGAACATTATTTATTTCCTTTTATTCTTTGCAATATACATAATTAAATTAAATTATAATTTAGGCCAGCATGTTATAAAGAGATTTGATTGAATGTAATCAGTCTATAAAAGAGGCCAGTTCCTTGCCACCTGCGTTGCCCTTTCAAGAACATCAAAATGCTATCAAGAGTGCTGTGCGCGGTGCTGAGTGGCAAGTCCAGCCCACCCCAGCCCAGGCCACCCCACCTACACTAGCCATCTATGAATTTGGGTGAACTGCTAAAACTCACTAAGTAGCTATTTCCCTATATTTAAAAGGGAGTCATGATAATAGCAATGACCTCGTCAAGCTTTAGTGAAAATCTGATGAGTTAGTATGAGATTGCCCTCCATCCAGGGCCTGACACAGTGATTAATAGATGATGGCTTACTTTCATGTTTCAAAAGGAAGTAGGATGGCCAAGTGTGGTTGCGCATGCATGTTTGTAATCCCAGTATTTGGGAGACTGAGACAGGAGGATCACAGGTTCAAAGCCAGCCTTGGCAATTTAGAGAGAGACTCAGCAATCTAGTGAGACCCTGTTTCCAAATAAGAGATAAAAAATTGGGCTGGGGTTGGTTGTAGCTTGGAGGTAGAATGCCTGCCTCTGGGTTCAACCCCTAGGACCAAAAAAAAAAAAAAAAAAAAGGAAGCAGACAATATTTTTACTATATGGTGCTTGTTAACAGAATATAATTGTATAACTTCAAATGGGCACGGTGGTGCATGTCTGTAATCTCAATACTTGGGAGGCTGGAACAGGAGGATAGCAGGTTCGAGGATGACCTCAGCAACTTGGTGAAACCCTTAGTGAGAACCTGTTTCAAAGTAAAAAATTTAAAAAGGGCTGGGAAAGCTAGGAGTGTAGCTCAGAGGTAGAATTCCCCTGGGTTCAATCCCCAGAACAAATCTCAATGTGTGTGTTTGTGTATGTGTGTGTGTGTCACACACACATATAAATGTATATCTATTATAAAAATGTGTGACTAAATTTGAATGGAACTGCTCCTATCAATGAAGACCTGATAGTTCTATAATATAAAGCTCAGTTTACTTCCCTGCATTCTAAATCCTTCAGTGATTCCCTATAACTTTGCCAAGAACAACAACAACAACAAAATATGCAAACCTCTTGTTACCATATACAAGTTTTCATATCATCTTCTCCCTCCTCACTCCACTTTCCGCAGTTCTATTTGCTGCTGCTCCTGGCTGGACGCGGTGCCCCAGGCATGTGACACTGCTCACGACCCCTCACTCTGCCTCTGTGCCTTTGCATAAGCCACTCTTGCACCTGGGAGACCTGCTCTCTGCCTTCCTTTACCTCCTGCCAAACTTGCCCTCCACCTTCATGAACCAGTTCAAGCATCTTTCTTCAGAGTAATCTTTGCCAATGTTTTCCACGCCCTAAGTAAAAGTCATCACTCGCTGGGCGTGGTGGCGCATGCTTGTAATCCCAGTACTTTGGGAGGCAGAGACCAGAGGATCCTGGTTCGCGGCCAGCCTCAGCTCTCTTTCTCTCTCTCTGTCTTTCTCTCTCTCTCTCTCTACTTAGTGAGGTCCTCCGCAACTTCGTGAGACCCGGTTTCAAAATAAAGTATAAAAAATAGGGCCGGGGGTGTAGCGTGGAGGTAGAACGCCCCTGGGTTCAATTCCCGGTACTTCAAACAAATAAAAAAGTCATCACTCTTTCTTTTGTATCAATTCAGGTATTATATAAGAAATTAACAGTATATGCTTCCACATCTGGCGCCGTTAAACAAAGCATTTATTGGTAGCAAGTGTGGACTTGGTCCTCTTTGTCATTTCTTCTTCATAGAGCACTGCTTGACTCATGTGCCTGCTTACTAATACTTGTTTTAATGAGTGAATTAATGACTACAAGAATTCATTGAGATTTTACCAGTTCTAACCACTTCAGTTGCTCCACCTTGATCCAAACCACCATTGCCTCCTGTTTTCCCTGCACCCAGGTGCCTTTCTAATCTAGTCCAAGCCCTGCAGCCAAACTGATATTTAATACACTTCAACCTTCCATCACTCTCATAGTCCAAAGTCATTATAATTTCATTTATCAAGACCCGATTGCCTCATGAACTTCATTTCTTCCAGCCACCACATCAGTCCAGTCACATGGCCACCTCTTTTCCTGGGCCACACCCAGCATGCATTGCTTCAGGGCCTTGGCACACACAGTTCTTTCTGCCTGAGAAGCTCTTCACTCACACATTTGCACATCATACCCTTCATTTCATTTGGATCTCAGATTTAATATCAACTCATTATAGAACCTCTGGTCACTTCTTATAAAATAATAACAACTACCATACCCCATCTCTCCAACCTCCTTATCCTTTATTTTCCTCATTAGCACTCATTTCAATCTTATATGCAATAGATTTGCTTTGCATCTGTGTATTGTTTATCTTTCCTGCTTGTATATAAGCATTTGATCGGTGTGCATTGAACAAATTGGCATTAAACTTAACACAATTCCCATTATAAGATAATATTCTCTTTTGGGCTAATTATATTTTTGATTTACCTTCTACCATTCCTATTGGGAAAGCTTAGAATGGGAAAAAACTGAGAAATGTATGTAAGATAAAAGACCATACTTAGGAGGTTATTCTGACTATAGCATGAGAGCAGAGTGACTTAAAACACATTACACAATAGGCAACTGGTCTATGACCTCAGATTTTCATTCCTATATACATCACCTCCCCACTCGTACCATATCCCTTTCTCATTTCAACTAGTTGGTACTTTGTATTCTTTCTCTCTCGTTCAATATTTCTAGTGAACCCCATTCAGATCACTGGCCCCTGCTATATCAGACACTTAGGGAAGACTTCTCACTTTCTTTTTACAGTAGAGACTTCTGTCAGGAAGCATCAGATCTCATGCATGCTGAATCCTGAGAGGATTTGAATTTTGTCAGAGATTAAAGTCTTAAAATAGAAAACTGAAATTCTGCTGTGGATTATGAAACACCAGCAGGAATAAGCAGCAGCTAAAATTTTTTATGTTAGCCTTGTTAACCCTGAAATCACATTCGAGTAGGTCATCTCCCCAAGTACCAGGGACTAAGCAAAACAAAAAACTAATTAACCTTCTCAAGAGTTGAGATCTAGCTTTTGTTAAACACCTAGAAGAGTGTCAAGTATACTGTCGGCACAAGGTAGACATGGTATTATTTCTTTAAAGATTTTTGTGGCCCAACAAAAATGTAACAAACTTTAAATGAAAATATTTCTACAATTATGACTTTACTGAGCTAAATAGCTTCCTTGCTACTTTTCCCACGGTTTTCATGTTCAGAATTTCTAGCAACTATCTATCTATGTGTGTAGACCATAATAAAAATGATACCTTTTCCATAAAAGCAAAGGAGGCATTTTTGCAGAATTTCTGAAATGACTTTCACATGATAACCTTCAGTTTCTCTTGGCCCCCATGCAGGGGTTGAGTGATTTCTCCAAGGTCACAGAGCTGGTTAGTAACAAAAGATGAATGACTCAGACCTGAGGACCACGAGGGAGGGTTTGTGGTGCTGTATCATCCTCACGGGCAAGGACGACTTTAGGGCCTACCATCAGCAGAACTCACACTTGGAGTTGTTTTTCCAATAACAGTGATGGATTTACTTTGATCCACCCACACATTCCTAGCTACATTCATGACCACATAATATGTGTTTTTAAAAAATATTCAATTAATTATGTAAGATACAGCAGTTACATAAGATCCAGACATGGCCGACTGTTTTTACCCTCCACAGTAAGGTGCTCTAACCGACTGATTTATGTAAAGGCCTGACATGCCAGGCAGCAATGAGCAGAGCACAGGAAAGTTCATTCCAGTAATCCCTATCAAATTAGAAGGGCATGGACCTACGCAGTCCTAATAGGTGTTTGGTTTTGATTATTTTGTTTGCGTTTCCTGAGATTTTGAGAGGGAACACAAAAGTTTCTAGAAGGAAGGCAAGGGTTTTCTTAAAGAAGTTAATAAATGATGAAATTGTTTCATAAGTATTTTATGATGCGTCTGATCAAGTCAAAATTACCATCTACACATTTGTGTGTTTTTGAAACAAATGTTTTGTTTAGTTATTTCAACCTCTAACCCAGAGAGGACTCTAGGAAAATAGTTTAATGCTAAGGAAATAGAACAGAGAAAGAAAAACTAAATCAATATTAAAAATGCTCCTAATCAAGTCACTGAACAAACCAGACACAAAACATCTTTTTCGTTTTCTAATCTTTCCTTTATACTTGCTATTTGTTAACATGAGACACTGCTGTGACACTAGCCATCATGGATTTGAGTGCTATCAGCAGATAATTTAATTCAAAATTTCTAGTAAGCCTGCATTTGAAGAGTTGTATTATAGGTTTTTGATTCTCTGGAGTTGCTGTTGATGTGTTCCTATATAATTCACAGAGGTCAAACCTATTTTGATTCTAGGCAGTGAACTGCAGGCAAGATTTTCTATGTTTTTGAGAAATACATATAACCCAAATAATTTTTCAACCAGATCTTAATGAATCTTCAAAATATAAGAATTACATAAAATATTTGCAGTGGGAATATTAATACCAATACTAGACCAATACCAAATATTAATACCAAACCAAAATAAATTGCTACTTGCTTTTCTGTCCTTCCTTCCTTCCTTCCTTCCTTCCTTCCTTCCTTCCTTCCTTCCTTCCTTCCTTTTTTGTGGTACTGGGTATTGAATCCAGGGACATTCTACCTCTGAGCTATGCTCTCAGACCCATTTTATTTTTTTATTTTGAAACAGGGTCTTGCTAAGTTTCCTAGAGTCTCACTATCTTAGCCTCCCAAGTACTGGGATTATATGTGTGCACCACCGTGTCCAGCTATCCTTTATTTTTTTTTTATTAAGAAATCAGGAGAGAGTGAACACACTATTGATGCAGTTGTTTCTTGATCATTGGCAAAAGATAATTTTAAAGAAACCCAATCTGTTCTTTCCTATTCCCATGGCATTTCATTTACATGTCAACTCACATACCATGCTTTGGAACCTTTAAAAGATGCTATTGTAGAGTTAACAGCACTGAAAATTGTGAAAAGGGGTTTTTCACAATGTGTTTGGAGGAGCAAGAACATCAGAGTCAGCTGGAATGGTTACTAAAGTGCAAAGTTCTGGATCCAGCCTAGCCCTCTTGAAAGTTTCCAAGGCTGGATCCCAGCAGCCTGCATTTTTAATAGGCTCCCAAGTGATTCATATGCTAGGGAATTACTAACTTGCTGGAGGCTAATTGATAACACTCCTTTAGCTCACTACCTTCAAAAGAGTAAAACCAGTAAAAGATTCATCTAAAAGAAACTGCTCAAGTTATTGGCAAGAGCATTAGTTGAGTAGAGTCCGGTGTAGCAAGAGAGCAAGCAGTGTAATCACAGTACGAACATAAAGTGAGGCAACCCCTTTTCGATGACATTGTTAAAAATGTATGCTTCCTGGTACAAAGTACCTTGGTGAGAAGGAAAAAAAGTGGAAAATGGAAAAGTTACTAAGAATAAAAAAGCAATCATTCATTGATCACACATACACCAGAAATGGCTTCCCCTATGCAGGTTTGTCAGTTTTGCTTTTTGTAGATCATGAGTCCATATGAATGTCTTTTAATCACTGGGTATTTTTAAAATTTGCTTCTTGAATTTTTAATAGAAAATTCTAGCTGTGAAAATAATTAATGTTTAATTAGAAAAATTCAACAGATTAATCTTGAGCTAAGATAGCACCAGTACTTAGCCTGCATTAAGATAAATATAAATGCTGTGCACAAAAACAAACAAACAAATCGATGTGAGGGGGAAGGGGAGAGAAGGAAATTGAAAAAGGAATAGAGGAAGCAGATAAATTTTCTTGGAACCATGTCCTTCACATCTACCTGGCAGAGGGCTTCAGAGAAATATTTTCCAAGGACAAAACAATCTGCTTGAAATATTTTCCACTATGGAATTATATGAAGGAAAAGAGTACCTGTATGCACGAGGAGGTTGGGGTTGCCAGAAAGCATATAAGAAAAGGAAACACCTTGCCAGCCCTTACCACTGGCTCTAAGAAAATCTTGGCACTTACTGATTGAACATTCATGGTTTTAAGCACTGTAGAGTGATCCAGGTGCCTCACATGCAGCAATCTGTCATTTTGATGAGACACACTTTGAATTCCATGTGTTGAAAGGCTGGTGTACCAGACCATCCTCGGGACACCTGAGCAGTGGCCAGGCAGTGGCAACGTGGCTGCTACTACACCTGTGCAGGGCTGATGCACAGCGAACGCAGGGATAAACACTCCACCACCTCCCGAACACCAAAAAGTTATCTTTATGTGAGAGAAGCAAAGAAAAAGTCAAGAAATCAAAGAAACACATGGATCTTTGTGAGAAAGCAAAATTTTGAAATGAAAGCATGGCCTTTCTTTGATAAGAAACTCAGTTTCCGTTCCATACACAAAGGCATTACATATTGGTGGAACATATGAACTTTGGAGCCAGACTCCTGGGTTTTAATCAAACCGAGTTCTGATGTATTCCCAGCAGCATGTGCCTTCATTTTCTCATCAGAAAATAAGGGTGATACTAACAGATTTCCAGAAGGCTTATTATGAAGGCTTAGATGAGTTCATATCTATGAAGGGCTTGCAATAGTGCCAGGCACATAGTGCTATATCGGTGTCTATTTAAGTAAATTTAGATAGAATCAGTGTGCCTGTTTCAGAGCATGTTCCAGCCGGGACAAAGATAACTCAAGTGAGAAAGGAAGTCTTATCAACATTCGTAAAAACAATCTATGTAGGAGGTATGTGTACCTTGATGGAAATATAACCTCCAAACAAGCCAGGAGTGAACAGATAATATTTCTGTGGTTCTGGGAGCTTTTATAGTATGCATCCTCACTGAAGAGCTAATATCCACTATATTTTACCCTGAACTGATAGAAGCAATCAGTAATTTCAGTGGGGAAAAGCTTTATGAGCCAAAAAAATATATGAAAAGAACTCCATGAAATACTCAGGTGGTGTGAACAAATGCGTACGTCTGCCTTGAGGATGCATAGGGGCTTTGTTTTCCTGGAGTAATAGCATCTATAAGACAGACATATTGTCTTGCTCTTCCTCTTTTTGCTCTGTCAAGTCTATGCCTTGGCATTTGACAAGTAAATGAGCATAACCGTAATAATAACTTGACGGTATATAGTCTGTTTCTTCAAGACTCTATACACATAAAACATACCTCCTCCTCCTCTTCCCTGCCAGCATGTCAGTAAGGCTGGCCTTTAAATAGGACCCTGATGCATTACAATTTACAGGCTCGCATTACTTATTGTTGGGGATACTTTCTAAAGATAAAGAATGCAGGTCCTGTGCTATTAAGAAGAATAAAGTAGATTTCAAAGAATGGTGATATCACCGAGCATACCCACTATCATTAGACTGCAATAAATGGGAGCAGTTCAATTAAACCCACAGTCTGAAAGGTAATTTAAAGGCCTCTTTCTCCAGATTGGTGTGTATAAATGCTCAATTTTTATTCGTCACTTTGCGAGGGTTTGTAATATCAATACGTAATAGAGGCAGCAGTTCAATGATTCATTTGTTCAGGGCAGAATCTTTCTATAGCTTTGCACTCCTAACCATCCCACCTCCATCTCCAACTGAAATTTCCTTCTTATGCAGTTTACCTTAAGATAATTATTGCCCTGTAGTTGTGTTTGCATCCCAGTTTTAACAGGTCCATATGGCTTGCTATTTTTTTTAAAAAAATTGAGATATAAATGATACATGGTGGCTGATCTCATTTGTCTTCATCACCAAGGTATCTCATTGCTCTTTACAAGGAAAATTAAATGTCATGTGAATCCAATCACCCTACATTTCCTTCAGCAGTCATGGGGTGTGTGCTGTTACTGCTCCTTCGCTTTTCTGGGACTGAAATATTTTTAGGAGAATATTCTGAGTGACGTACACTCAGGAAATAAGTCAAGCTGTGATCCCTGGCTAAATTTTTGTTATCATCTGCATGCAGTTAAATGATTAGCAGCAAGGCCGAACAGTTCCCCTCTCACCCGCTATCAGCCACCTGCCTGGTTCCACAACTATCAATAATGTGCTGCTTGAAAGACCAAAATGGCAGCACTATCTGTCCTGTCCTTCAAGGTTTACATAAAAATAAAACTGAAATTTAATGTCTTCCCGATGTTTCTGAACATTTCTGGGTCCTAAATCTTCATGACCACTTCTGGCTCTCAATTCTTCAAGTTTCTATGTACTGTAAGACTTAAATTTTACAACCATCTTCTTCCTGCTGCTCTGAGAAAATCTCTATGTGCAATTTAGACCCTTTTTCTGATTTATCCCACTCACTCAAGGTAGGCACGTTTAGTAATACAGGTTTGAACACCAGGATCTTTTGTTTTATTTATTTTAGCATGTTTTACATTTTAATATGCATAGTTAAACATTGCTTAGCCTTCTGTCTTCTAGAAGGCTCTCTCACCTCTTAGACTCCCTCCATTTGTACAATACATGTGTATGTTCAGAATTTAGCTCATTGTTCTCTACTCAATCCAAAAATCTGTCTCTAGATGTTTGCAAGTCCTGCTAAAATAAGGGTCCTCTGCTGTAGCTCCCATTCTTCTAGTAATACAGAAGGACTAGTGGGCAGATGGTTTGAAGTTTTAGAATTTTCTTTCCCCAATATTAGTCTCTGTACATATTTCCCTGACTACACTATATATATATATATGTATATGTATATAGTGTATATATATAGTGTATATATATACATACACTATATGTATATAGTATATATATAGTGTATATATACATACACTATATATATGTATATATACACTATATATGTATATTATATATATTTATATATATATATATATATGAAAATACACACACACATATTCAAACTAAGGCATTTTACTACTGGGATAGTAAGTCATATATTCTGGGGCCTTTTGGGCTAAAAAATGGTTTGCATACTTTGACCTGTCAAGTCTGTTAAAACACATTTGAGATATTCCAAAATCAATTGCATCAAATAGATGATTTCACCCTCCCGCCTGTCTGCTTGCCTCCCTCCCTTCCAGCCCTATTTTCTCCCTTCTGTAATCATTAGAAACAATTTACCAAAAAAAAATCATTCCAATTTGGGGCAAGGAACAAATCTGGGTCACATAAATTTATGTCTATAATTTTAAAACTCCCAGGTTCCTTCAAGAGTATTACTGTTAGTGTTTTTCTCTAAGTGCATAAAGCCAAGATTTAGTTATTGTTTCATGTATCTTTGTGAATTGAACTTCACTTGTTGATTCCAAATAGATACATAGAATCTGCATTGTTCACAAATATAACACAGTATTCAAGACTGCACATAAATTAAATGTCATATACCCTATGTTTGCCCAGGTTATGGCCAATAAAACAGGGTCATAATGGGTAAAAATATTATTTCTGTATTTCTGCTCCTATTTGCTTGATAAAAATTTCAGGCCTCTCAAATCCTTCCTAAGTGATCCTAGAATATGTCTCACCTTTGTTCTCAACCACTACCAGACTGGAGCCATCTTCATCCTCTCCTGCCCTGGCCCAGATATCCAGCGATATCTGCTGCTAAGAACCCTGATGCCAGAACCAAAGGCACCAGGATTTGTGCTTGGGCTCCTTGTTCTGTTCCATCATCTCTCAATTCCAAATGCAGATAAAGTGTGGCTTTCTGGTCAGACTTCTGCCATCTGTTCTTAAATAGTATTCCTCCCATCTTCAACAAACCTTTTAGACATAATCAAGAAAGTCAGGTTTATTCCCATTTTCTCTATCTTGCTGTGATTTTGATAAAGCTGTTCTCCAAGTCTTTTTATTCTCAAATGTGTTCTCCTCTCTCTAAAATGCACACTGTTAGACTAGGATACAAGTGTACATGCTGTTCTTACCCCCAGGTGGCTCACCGCTTACCATCTTAACAATTTAGGAAAGTCCTGTGCCCTTCAGATGTCCCTAGAGATCCTCCCCTGGGTGATTTTAAAGATGCTCATGTCTTGAACTAGTACTGCAAAGGTTTTAAGCCCAACTTCAATCGATTTATCAAGAGGTGGGCAACACACTGGGTGTTGTGTGTGTGTGTGTGTGTGTGTTTCTATCAACTGACCCTCAATATGTTGTATGGATACAATGCACCAATAAAAGTATATAAAAGTATATTTATAAAAAAAAGGTTGGCATGCAAGAGGGCAACATGGAAGCTAAGAAAGTCTTTCATCCCTTTCTAAGTCCTCAAATACGTATTGCAAATGTCTTAAAATTACTCAGTGTTAGTTCTTGGAAAGAAGGAAGCTTGATTTTGCTTCCTACCTTCCTTCTTTCTTTCTTAACATTCCCCCTGAAATATAAGATGGCCTTTGACTCACACTGTGACTGGGCTCCTGGATGGCGAGGTGGCAAGGATCATTCTCTTTCTCCTGTCCTTTACCTCCTGTGGTGGTGCTAACTTCTGAGAACAGGGAGCCCCTGGGGTGCTGTCCTGCTGGAGGTTGGATCCTGAAATGTCAGGTACTGGCGGGTGGAGCTTGAAGATAGTTGATATTTTTACATAAATAAGAAAATTCATCTTGTGATATATACCTGGCTCACATGATTTTAATTACGTCCCTTAATTCATTTTCACTTTTTCCCCAGTCATGTTTCTTTTGGTCTACTTCAAGGGGAGTTTTTCATCCTAAAATCTTTTTTTAGATTATTAATATTTCTAGCCTCTTTTTTATTTATTGGCACATTGTAATCATACATCTTGATGAGGTTGAAGGTGGTAGAGGCATACATGCACACATCACTCATTTAGCCCTCCCCCAATTCCCACCCCATTCCCTCCCCCTTCCTCCTTCTCCTGCTCAGCATAGTGATTGACTTTGATAAGTTTATGTACATCATGTGCATTAGGGTGTTTCCCTCTTCTCCCTACCCCCCCCCATCTCCCTTCTTTACTCATCTAAGGTTTCTCCTTCTTTGTCTGGAGTCCCTCCTATGTCCCATTTTCTCCCTAGCTTCCGCATATTAGGGAGAACATCAGCCGTTTTTCTTTTTGTGACTGATTCTCTTAGCATAATGTTCTCCAATTCCATCCATTTCGCTGCAAATGACATAAAATCCATTCATCTGTTGATGAACATCTTGACTGGTTCCATAGTTTGGCAACTGTGCAGCTATAGACATAGATACACATGTGTTAGTCTGGTAGTTTGGTTTCCATTCTTTTGGGTAGATACCCAGAAGTGGTATTGCTGGGTCATATGGTAGGTTCATTCCCATTCTTCTGAGGATCCTCCACACTGTTTTCCAAAGTGGTTGCACTAATTTGCAATCCCACCAACAATGTATTAGAGTTCTTTTTTTTTTTTTTTTTTTTG
>PVJS01000636.1:0-120773 GCA_004027185.1 Glis glis | reverse complement strand
CATACACAAACCTATAAGACTCAATCACTATCTGGAGCATGAAAGGGAGGGAAGGGGGAGGGAATAGGGTGGGATTGGAGGGAGGGCTAAATGTGCAATGTGTGCATGTATGATGTTCATACCCTGACATATATCAAAATGTATAATTATAATTTACAATGCACCAATAAATGAACATAAAAAGTTAAAAAAAAAAGAACCAAAGGAAAAAAAAATGTGCGTATTGCTATGGAATGCTTCTAAGTGCTGGGGAAACTTGATAACCGTTTCCTTCTTATTGCTTAGCATACATCTTTACTGTAAGAGTTCTCACACTTGAGTGTTCAGAAGAACTTTCTGAGAAATGTGTTAAAAGCATAGATTCCTGAGCTCCACCCTCTTAGATTCTGATTTAGCAGTTTGAAGAAGGGTCCCGGAATCTACATTTAACACCTCCCTGTAGGTGATTCTGATCCACAGGATTTGAGGATCACAGAAGAATCGTGTACGATATAGAACCTTCTTGACATTGCCCACCAAAGGTTTGAGTGGTCAGACTGGATGCAATAGACGAGGCAGGATTGAAGTCGGGACCAGCCAAAAGCTGCATTAATAAGCAGGCTCTTAGAAGCAGCAGTCCCTAAACTGAAGTCAGGGTAAGCCATTAACGATAGAAAAAGTGGCTTTTTATCATGTGAGAGTAAGTCAAAAGGCCCAGAATGCAAGTCACCAATATTCAAGAAGAGGCTTACTTGGAGAGGTCTAGCAGAGGCAGACTCCTTCCAGAGCCATGCCCAGGCTATGGGGAGGGGCATCATGCGTGGAGAGTCCTACAGGTGACCTTCTTTTTGCTGACAAGCTCAAGATTGTATATGGTTCTTAAGCCCCACCGGGAAGTAACAGATATTATTTTAGCTGAAGGAAATATTTGGAGAAGTTAAAGTGACTTTTCTAAGACTGCATTGAGAGCCAGTCAAACGTCAACAAGAATGGACTTCCGTGATGTTAGGGACTCGCTCTCTTCCTCCTCTGGCTGCCACCTGTGCCCCAGGGGACATTGGTAATAATCCAGGGCTGCTTCTGCAAAGGTAGGTAAAACTGAGAAATGATTCATTTGACTAATTTCTCAAAAAACAGGACAGCAACAACATAAAGTTGATATCAAGCCGGTTGGAGTAAGGTAGCAAATAATAAATGTGGCTTAAATTCAAGTTTTTGTCATTGAAATATGAGATTTGAGTCATTTAAATTTTTTCCTGGTTCCATAAGAATAGCAACATTTATGTGACCCATAGGCCTTTTATAATCTTTTATTTTTAATTAAAAATGTATCTAATACCCCAAATATATTTCCCATGTTCACTTTTAGCTCCCTACAAAGCAGCCTTTTTTTTTTTTTTTTTTTTTGCGGTACCGGGGATTGAACCCAGGGGAGTTTCATGTCCCAGCTATACCCCCGGCCCTATTTTTTATACTTTATTTTGAAACCGGGTCTCACCAAGTTGCGGAGGGCCTCACTAAGTAGCTGAGGTTGGCCGAGAACCTGGATCCTCAGGTCTCCGCCTCCCAAGTACTGGGATTACAAGCATGCGCCACCACGCCTGGCCAAAGCAGCCTTTTGAAAGGCAAGTCTGATCCTGTCAGGTCTTACTCTCCAACTTGGGATTTAACCTCAAGTCCTCACCATGGCCCAGAAGGCCCCCTGGACCTTGACCTTGGCCACCTCTCTGACACCTGTGCCCACTCGCTCCTTAGCCCCGCAGGCCTCTGCTTCTCAGAGGACACCCAAAGGATCCCAGGGAAGGCCTTTTTCTTCATCTTTCCTGGGGTTTCCATATGCTCTTCCCCCAGTCACTGTGGTCTCTGCCCGAGGGTCCCTTATCTGTGAGATCACTTTGGTAACATTATACAGTTGGCCCTCCCCATCTGTGGTTCCACGTTCACAGATTCAACCAACTGCAGATTAGAAATATCTTTTTAGAATGTGTCTGTACTGAATTTGCGCAGATTTCTGTCTTATTGTTATTCCCTAAACAATAGAGTATAACAATTATTCGCATAGAATGTGTATTGTACCAGGCATTTTAAGCAATCTAAATATGGTTTAAAGAATAAAGGAGGCCGGGCGTGGTGGTGCACGCTTGTAATCCCAGTACTTTGGGAGGCGGAGACTGGAGGATCCCAGCCTCAGCTCTCTTGCTCTCTCTCTCTCCCTGTCTCTCTCTCTCTCTCTCTCTCTCTCTACTTAGTGAGGCCCTCCGCAACTTCGTGAGACCCGGTTTCAAAACAAAGTATAAAAAATAGGGCCGGGGGTGTAGCGCGGAGGTAGAATGCCCCTGGGTTCAATCCCCGGTACCGCAAAAAAAAAAAAAAAAAAAAAAAAAAGAATAAGGGAGAATACATAGATTATATGAAAAGACTATGCCGTTTTGTATAAGGACTTGAGCATGCAAGGATTTTGGCCCTGGAACCAATCTCCCATGGCTACCAAGGGAACACTGTATAGATTACACACTCACACCCTTCTGCATAATCTGTATTGTTTTATTTTCATTCATAGCTACCCAACATCACGATATTTACTTAAATTATTTACTTGGCCTTTGTCAGTCTTCCCCACTATAATATCAGCTGTAAAAAGACCCTGGACTTGATGTTTCTTGTTCAATGATATGTTCCCATCACCTAGAAAAGCGGGGGGCATGTAGTTCTCACTCAATACGTATTTGTTGAATAAATGAGTAAATTCATTCAAAAATACTACCAGTATCAAAGTTAAATGAGGAAAAAGAAATTCCAGTAATCATTTTGCAACAACAAATCCAACTATTTTTCACTGGATTTTTTTTTTTTTTTTTTTTTTTTTTTTGCGGTACCGGGGATTGAACACAGGGGCGTTCTACCTCCGCGCTATACCCCCGGCCCTATTTTTTTATACTTTTATTTTGAAACCGGGTCTCATGAAGTTGCGGAGGGCCTCACTAAGGAGAGAGAGAGAGACAGGGAGAGAGAGAGTGAGAGAGCTGAGGCTGGCCGCGAACCCGGATCCTCCGGTCTCCGCCTCCCAAAGTGCTGGGATTACAAGCGTGTGCCACCACGCCCGGCCGTTCACTGGATTTTTAAAAATGTATTCACTGTTTAAAATTCTATTGTAATCAACTGTATATTTTGTACCAAAAATGTGGAAATTTGTCTCCTACTTTATCCCGATGCTAATTTGAATGTACTCTGTTGCTTATTTTTAATCAAAATGTGTTCTTGCTGATATTTAAGGATTTCAGCAGGCGCGATTTTAGTTTTGCTTGACACAAGAAGGAAATGAGCGTTCCTGGGTAGCCCTTGGGATGGAAAGTCAGGGTCAGCCTTGAAGACGAAGCTCAGTCCCATGGGCTTCCCGGCAGGGACGTCTGGTAGTGGGCATGGAGGAAGGTGGATACATGGGCCCTTGGCCTTCAAGTATGTGAGGAGGTAGTAGAACCCAGCAAAATTCCATTTCACATTTGTTTTGTGTAGGGAACAGAGAAGTTCTCAGGCAAAACGCACGCACATGTGGAGGTAAGGTGTGGCGGCTCAGTAGAAGAGAATGAAAGAGGACTGTGTACTAAGGCTCGATCCCAGCCATGGATGAGTGAGCCTTCCTAGGGCACTAGTCCCTTACTTTCATCAGCACACACCACACTTACCTATTTGCATTTGAGATGACTCAGCTGGCGCTAAATCAAAGCATTCATCTAAGTAAATTAATGGTAGAAGATTGGGAATGGTATAGATGGAGCCTTCTAAACCCACTTGAAAGAGCCAATTGTTTATAAAGATCTTAGCACATCTGGTTTTATGTGATTTTAGGAGTGTGTCTTACAGATTTGTTAAAATAGGTCTGTTTTCCTTTTGATAACACAGTACCCATTCTAGCTATGGTAGGTGCTTGAGGGTATTAAGCCAGCAATTCTGTAAAAATACTCAGTGACAAAGAGTGGTAACTCAGATATTTCATCTGCTCTGTCGTTGGTGCAACTCTTGGCTGCCAGCAACTCTGCCAATGGCTGTGTGGATATCTTGTTTCAGGGTGTGATTTTCAGAGTGAGAGATAGTGGGTAACCAGTTGCCAATTACCTCCCTAAAATAAGGAATTAAGCCTAGAAAACCCTAGTTAAAATTCTCTGGGTGGGGCAGCCTTTTTATTCATTAGCAATCAGAATGATGTCAAAACAGTGCTCAAAGAAAGCATGTTTGTGTGTGTGTGTGTGTGTGTGTGTGTGTGCGCGCGCGCGCGCATGTGTAAGCGCACACATGCCTCATCTGCATGCTTAGAACATACTACATTAGCATTTTACAGAGAAGGAAGATATAAAAGTACCAAGAAAATGCTTTAATTGAAAGAGAATATACTTTGGCACATGGAAGAGGCTGCACACTGCTCCTCTTTCCTTACTGATGTCCCCTCACTGGTGGAGTTTTTGATGGTAGCAAATGTTTCTTGATCTCTCTGTTCCCCACAGTCCCCAGCACAACACCTTGTACATAATGAACTGTCAATAAATATTTGTTGAATTGCATCAGTTTTATCTTAAGTAGACTCTGACTCAGAGTCATCCCCAATCCATACACACTAAAGAAGACATAAATAAATATTAATAAAGACTGGCCTGGTGTTAAAAGTGCTCCGCAATTTTAAAGGCTAAAGAAATATTTAGATAAACCTCTGTTTATAGTTTGGGTCAGAAACAAATCAGCAAAATATTTCTAATAGGAGTTAATAAAGATAGCTGAGGGGGTGGAGGGAACGCTTAAAACACAAACCTCCCAGTTCATGTATCTGTGAGAGGCCAAATCCCCAGGAATGAGAAGATTTAGCTAATCTTTCCAATCACATTCTCCCTCCCTCCCCATCCCCATCTCCTTGGAATTATGTTATCTCTGCTCATCTTAAAAGCTCAGAAGCCTTTTGAATTGGGTGGCATTCAAAGGATAGTCAAGGGTCACCCTTGGAATATTAAAGGAGAGTGGATTACGGGGGAGGGAGGACAGGGAGCCTCTGGGGCTGGACTCAGTCCTGCAGACCCAAGGCAGAAGACAAGAAACCATGGGCAAGCCAGACAGCTGTCCTGGCTGCAGGAAGGAAAGGAAGCAGCCCCAGCTACCCACAGGAACAGCCTCCCAGCACTTGCTATTGCTGTGTGGAAGTAGAAAAATGCGTATTAGTGAAATCAATTAGGCAATGGCCTTTCCAACAGATGGAGAATGGCTCTTTCAGAGAACACAGAGACATCATCCTTGTAAAATAAAATTAAGAGCCAGTTACAGTTTTAATTCAGAGATAAAATTCTATGGGATTTATAGCCCCCTGACAGTTACTTATTTCTTAAAATAATAAGCCTTTAGGATTTATGGAGCAAATTCCTTTTCAAAGGACTTCCGAGTAATTTAGTTTTTAAAAACCTAACCATTTTTTTTTACCTTTCTTCCATCTCTTACAGATATTGATTCTTGTTTTTGTTTTTCAAATAGAATCAATGGCTATTTAGTGAGGGCTTATTATGTGCCAAGCACCGTCCTGATGTTTGAGTCGCAAGATGCAAAGACAGGTTCTGGCCGCTTAGCAGAGGTTACTTACTGATTTATATTTTTTGTGCATGGTGGAGGTGGAGGGCCATGGATAGGGAAGTGGATCGTGAATCCCTTTGAAAATCTGAAGAAGGCTAAGGAATTTCTCCACAAGAAAGTACACAAGCCAGGTGTGGTGGCACACTTCTGTGATCCTAATACTTGGGAGGCTGAGACAGGAGGATCACAGGTTCAAGGCCAGCCTCAGCTACTTATCCAGGCCCTGTCTCAAAAAGTGCTGGAGGTATAGCTCAGAGGTAGAATGCCTAGTACCAAAAAAAAAAAAAAAGTATACAAACATTCATACCTTGTGGGAAGGGTCACAGACAAAGAACATGGAGCAAGCAATGTAGAACTCCATTATTAGTATGCAGTCGGCCTGTTCCAAGCACTACTTGTGAATTATTTATTTAATCTGCAAACCCATCCCATGGGACATATGCTGTTATTACCCTCATTTTCCTCTCAGGGAATTGGAGGCTCAGAGAGATCTGAGTCCCTTGCCCCAGGCAGCTCAGCAGGTAGAAGGTGAGCACAGGCCCCTTCCCCGGGGACTGGGAAGCAGGAGTTGGCAAGATCCTGGGTAAGACTGACTGGTTAGCCTGTTGTGGGCCAGTTACACCAGGCAGTTCCCAGGTTCTTTTTTGCCACATGCCAGAAAAAGTCTTAGCAATTTTACAATCATTATAATGTGAACAGTGCATCCTTTGTGTAGTGCCCAGCTGGGTGTTCCAGGCCACCAAAAACTAGACCAGAGCCTGAATGTGGAGGGCCTGGTGTACTAGCCAGGAATTTGGGCCCAACACAGAAGATATTGTAGACACAAGCATGTTTTGAACTGGATTTTTAGGAATATCAGTCTGTCAGCAGGGGGCAGAATGGATTTTTCTATTTATTTATGGAAATTTGAAACTATAAGGAGCCAGATATTTTGTGAAGAAAGTTTTTCTCCTCAAGTGTATGTCTTTTTTTCATCCAAAAAGGAAGGCTAAAATTAGAGGTATACATATATTTAATGAAATGTTTATTTAAATATAATATTTCTCTAAGGAAAGCGATAGAATTAGAACACTTGTAATAAACCCTTATTTAGAATATGCTGTGTGTGTTTGCTGATACCATTCCCGAATGACCATGAGGGGCTGGGGATGAGAGTTAATGGTGTATAGTTAGCTCCCTTGGTAGCTGGAGATTCTTCCAGGTTGGGCCTGGCTGGATAGAGCCCTGAGGCTGAGCCCAGAGCAGGCAGGCTCTTTCCTCACCTGGGGTGCTCCAAGCTCTCTGCCAGCTTCTCTGTGTTGAGCTTGTTCCCTGGCCAGCTTGGTAGTAGTTCTTCTCCCATTCAACTTCCATCTGAAAAGGGAAAGTGAGATTTTCCTTTTCCTTCCCACTGTTGCTATCACAAGCTTTCATTTTGCCCTGTGGTAAAACAAAGTCACATAATCATACAAACTGAACTCGCTTCCATATCTAGAAGCAGAATATGGGTCAATGGGCGTATGTGTGCAGAGCCAAACAGGTAAGATGGAGGGTGGGTACTTAGCTTCATATTGTGACATTGCAGACAGTGTTAAATGTATGTTTGAAATATTAAAAATATCAACCAAAGGCAATTCTTAACTTCCCTCCCTTCTATTTTCCCCTTCCTTCTTCCCTCCCTCTTTCCTTCCCTCCTTCTTTCCTCACTATTTTTCAACCAATAAAAACACATTGATTGAGAACCTATTTTGTATCAGACACAGTGCCCAGTATTGGGGATTCTGAGATATATCTGCCTGCCAAGGGCTCAGACATCTCAGCTGTAGGGTCTAACACCTAAGTGTTTTGAAAAGGTCAAATATTAACCAATAGAAAAACTGTCATGATTTTATAGCATCTATAATGCATTGCAAATATGGGCATACCTGTGAAACCCTTTCTTCAAGTAGACTGAAGACTCCATGTAAAATATGTGAGAGGAACCAATAGGGTTTTTTTTTTGTTTATTTGTTTGTTTGTTTGCAGTGCCAGGGATTGAACCCAGGGGCATTCTACCTCCGAGCTACACCCCCGGCCCTATTATTTATACTTTATTTTGAAACCGGGTCTCACAAAGTTGTGGAGGGCCTCACTAAGTAGCTGAGGCTGGCCGCGAACCCGGATCCTCCGGTCTCCGCCTCCCAAGTACTAGGATTACAAGCGTGCGCCACCACGCCTGGCCCAATAGGGTTTTAAAAGACTTCGAGTGGACACCTCTGTCCTCCCCTGACTCCCTCTGAGGTCCTGGAAGCAGCTCCCTGAAAACCATAGGGCTTCTCAGAGCTCTGAAAAACTTAGGAGTAGACCAGGTCTTCACTTTCTGGGAATTGACTGTGTCATTCACTTTTGCAAGTTTACAGCTGTTGAGATTCTACACATACACACACATACACACACACACACACACACACACACACACACACACACAGACACACACACACACACATACTACATCTGCTACAATTTTTTTTTCTCTGTGTGTGAGTATATGTGTGTGGTGCTGGGGATTGAGCCCAAAGGTCATTCTACCTCTGACTATACCCCCAGCCCTATTTTATTTTTTATTTGGAAACAGGGTCTAGATAAGTTGCTGAGAGCCTCCCTAAGTTGCTGAGGCTGGCTTTGAACCTGCAATCCTCCTGTCTAAGCCTCCCAAGTGCTACAATTTTTAAGACACTAGAAAGAAAGAAACCTTTATTTAGGGCAGAAATTGGGTGTTCACTTTTTTTTAACTCCTGAACAACTGTACATTTAAATTGTTAAATGTAAATTCATTTTAATCTGAGCTGTATTCTGATGAAATCCTAATACCTATTTGAAGTCATCAGATTATGAAGAATGTGTGAATATAGGGTGTGTGTATGCAATGTCAATACTGCTATGTAACCCCATTACCAAAAGACCAGATCTAGACGAGCCTGGATTGAACCCTTATTGATGCTTTTATACAAAGGCAGCAGAAATTGAATTGATGGTGCTATTAGGTTGTCAATACCAGTGTCTCCCTTTCTTCCCAGATAAGTATACATGAAGCATTGTCCATACAGTCATTTTAACCTCCTGGGGCAAAGAAGCAGTAGAGGTTCAAGGTGGTGATTCAGATGAGATGCGTCCATCTTCAATTATGCACTCGGTGCTTTGTAGAAATCCAGAACCAACAGACTCCTGTTGTATTGTTAGGTTGTGATGTCAACCCACAGGCTTATGTTGATGAAGTGTTTTGCTTGTTTATTTGCTCCTTCGTGTTTAACTACAGCTCTATGTCTAATGTTGTCATCTTTGGTTGGAGATGTGGTGTTCATGCGAGACTTGGGGAAGGATGGAGACCCTAGGTGAATTCTTACAGGGGAGAATCGAACTTACCATACTTATCTGAGGTTCACTGGAAAGACACAAAACTCTTAAACCATGCCCATTTGTGAAATTTATCATTAGCAAATGAAATCTCTTCCTCTGACACAAAAGCAAATCAGATACTTTGCTGTCTTTATTTTTCCTTTCAAGATGAATCTGGACATTCGTCGTAACAAAGTACTTCCTAAAGTGATGGGGATTGGTGGAGGTGGCAAATATTGTGATTTGCCCAGGGTGCCTTCTGAACAGGGACGAGAGACCCTATTTCACTTTATAATGACTTTACCTGCCTCTAAGACAGTGTTAATCTAACTGAGGGTCATCGCCCAGTATTGTGGGTTCTGTTGCAGATAGTCTAAGCAAAATCTGTCTGCACAACTATTAGGTTATTTTTGATAGCTAATGGAAGTCAGTAGCAGAGATATGGCTGAGGGTCTGTTAAATTCTCACAGCTTTGCAACTTGGCTATAGTGAAAATAAGCTCTCAGGTATTTATTGAGCACACTTTAGTTGCCAACCATCTTGAAATAGCTCATTCAACTTACCTGTAAAGTGATGAAGTCATAGTTCTCCGTTACCATAGGTGACTCTAGTTTACCTTGCATGGAAGGTTCATTAATGGAAATGCAGCATGGCTCCAGCAGCAAGATCTGTTTCTCTCACAGCACCAGGCCACTAACATTCTCAAAGGTCGGACTTGGGACAGTTTGGGGTCTAGCCTTAGGATCCCCCAACCCCAAGGGTATATGCCATAGACTTTGCAAATCCTTAATATTATCTGGGTCAATTCAAGGATGGGAAATATCTCCAATGGGCTTTAGCCAAAACACATATTTTAAATATGACTAATTTAACCAAATGAAAATCCATTTCTGGCCTCCATTAATGCTGATCATGAAGGCATCAATTCTACTGAAATTAACATAAATTATACTAAATTAAAAAAAAAAGTGGGGCAAGAGAGTATAAGCGAACAGAGGTGAGGTAACTATAAAGTTTGTGGTGGCCAAGCCTGGAGTGTGGCCATTCTGATTCAATACTAGTTCTTGGGCAGGAATACTGATTAAGACAACTAGTTGGCCAGGCGTGGTGGCGCACGCTTGTAATCCCAGTACTTTGGGAGGCAGAGACCGGAGGATCCAGGTTCGCGGCCAGCCTCAGCTCTCTCTCTCTCTCTCTCTCCCTGTCTCTCTCTCTCTCTCTACTTAGTGAGGCCCTCCACAACCTCGTGAGACCCGGTTTCAAAATAAAGCATAAAAAAAATAGGGCCAGGGGTGTAGCGTAGAGGTAGAACGTCCATGGGTTCAATCCCCGGTACCACACACACACAAAAAAAAGACAATTAGTTGGAGTTCAGTAGTCTGTGGCAAACATTTTCTGTAAAGGGGCAGATAATAAATAGTTAATTTATTATTATTTAGCTAATAGTAAGTACTTTAGGTTTTGTAGGCCATAAGGCAAAATCCAGGTTACCTAGGAACACGAACATGACCTAGGGAGAGGCAGCTACCCCCAGGCAAAATCAACTCCTGAGGAAGTTTGCCACTAACCTTCTTCATTCCAGGCAGCTGGGGAGTGAGTACCTTGGTCCCTTCCAGAAGGGAAGATCTGCACAATGTCTCACAGCATCCACTGTAGCGTATACTGGAGGCCTCAGCTTCAGTGGTTTACTGACTCCTGCTCCAAACCAAAGGCATTGGAGAGAAAAGCAACCCACAGTCAGATATCTTAGTGCAGGAAGCAGTATTGTAGAAGAGTCTATCGGTGCAATACTTTCCATCTTTCAAAACACATTCATATACATTACCTGCGCATTACCTCACTGTAGTCTCACAGTATCCTCCTTGAGATGTAGAGAGCCATGTTGGTATGGAAACCAAGATGGAAGAGACAGCACTTTACTCACCGTCCTGCTGATCATTAAAGTGGGGAACATCCATGAGGTCCCCTGTAGTCTCACAGGTACCTTATCTAAGCTCAGCATTCGTCTGAGTTTTGAATGCCTTGCTTGGTTTTCATAGAATGCTTATTTCTTTTGGGATGGGGTGACATAAAATCTCAGTCACAGTAACTGGAATGGGACAGGGGATAGAGATTGCAATTGGGAATGTTGGGTTGAAGAAGGAAGTCCAAGTTGGGATCAACATTTTGCAGTGAAAATCTACTGTGGGATCATTGAGGGTAGATCTGTATAAGCTTTGCAATTAAGTTTATTATAATGCAGATTTCTCTCTGAATAATTGCTAGAACTATGGGATTTTTCTGCTTTTCTCAAAACACTCTGTTTGCAGTTACATTTGAAATAAAATAATCAGTGGTGGGTGAATTTAGTATACTAAGGTGCTTTTAGTATCCTTCTTTGATCTTCCTAAAATTTCAAAAATAAAAATGTATATTTGCCGGGCATGTTGGTGCACGCTTGTAATCCCAGCACATGGGAGGCTGAGACCAGAGGATCCAGGTTTGCGGCCAGCCTCAGCTACTTAGTGAGGCCCTCCACAACTTAGTGAGACCCTGTTTCAAAATAAAGAATAAAATATAGGGCTGGGGGTGTAGCTCAGAGGTAAAATGCCCCTGGGTTCAATCCCCAGTGCAAAAAAAATGCATATTTACATCAATAGAAAAACATAACAATAGAAAATAAAATATCTTATTTAAAAAATTCCAACAGGTCTTTTTAAAAATTATTTATAGAATGATAAATATTTGATGGTAAAAAATTAGAACTTCTTATACCTTGGGGGAAATATTCTTTAAATATATTGGGAACTAAATTACTTACTATTTGGCAATTGATAAAGAGGAAAATTGATTTTCTTTATGACTAAGGTAATAAAATACACCCTTGAAGTTACCTTTTCACCAAACCTACTTTCTTCTTCTTAATTATTTGTGATTTTTATTTTTATCACTTCTCAGTGGGAGAAATTAACCACGATATGTGATGTAGCATTTGCATCTTAAATTGCCTGTAGACAATTTGTTTATACTCTTTTCCCCCTAAAATGAAATGTGGCACTTTAATGGGGGGGATATCCAGTACATTTTTCTTTATTATGTATATATTTTTTCTATTGAATTCTAAAAATAGATCTGTTTTGTAAGACTTTACCCTCCTCTGATGTCTCATAATCACATGAGTTGTTTTCTTGGGTTTTTGAAGCTTATCTTATTTACATTTTCCCCAGAGCCATTCTGATTGCCAGCTGCATACTTGGTTTGTATGTACACAAAAATATTCTGGACCTATTTCTAGCTCAGTTTGGAGGGGTGTGGGTGTTCCCATCGCATGGCTGCCACAGGATATGGATGCTTTGCTCAGCTAATGATCTCACTATCTTTAGTTTCTCTGACTATAAAATGAGAATGATTATGTTTACAAAAACTCTCTTGGTTAAATTATTGAAGGCCTTGAGCTGAATTATATCTCTGTTCATCTGGCATTATTTTTAGCAGCCCGGTAAAAGCCCAACTTGAATTCTCCACCTTAATACAGTGCACTCCATCTGCTCTTCAAATAAAAGGGTTTACAACAGAAATACACTGGCACATGCCTAATTAAAATTATATTAAGGGATGTCAGAAATTAGTATATGATGAGAGTACATGCAGTTAGTATATACTAAGCCACATAGGAGTGTACACTGGCTGCACATAAATGAACTTTTAAGGAATATAAATTAGATTAAATTATTAGAATGTGAAAAGCACTGGGCAGATATGTGCTTGTAGAAGTCTTCTAGTCTATTGTTGTAGAATTATTAAAAATTACTGCTGCAATTTGCAGATAATCTAAACTAGCACATTCTGTGTCTATTAGATGATATGATGATAAAGGTTATAAGGAAGGGGCCTCCCATAATCAATAAGTTGGGGAAATGCTAGGTTAACCAGAGTTAGATGGTGTCTTCTCTGGTAGAGTTCCCTGCCACACCTTCCACCTGAGTACAACTGTGGAGCTCTTTTATTGTAGAATGTCTTTTGGGACAGCATTTTGTAGAATGCACTTTAGGAAATACTACTTTATTTCAAATTTTCATTTTCCAGATGAGAAAGCCGAGTTCAAGAGTGGTTGAGTGGTTTGCTACGTTTATCTAGTGAGAGAAGCTGGATGCAAGGCTGGGTGCTGGACACTCTGATGCTCCGCTCCTATACCATGTTGTCCCACAAATGTCACCCAAGAAAAGTCAGTCGGGGAAGCGTCATGTTCCTACCTTCTGTAGGGAAGAAGATACTACACACAGCTTGCTCTGGGAATTGGTTATCTAGGCTCTAAAACCCATCAAGACTACACTGGCTCTTGGATCCATAATTCAAATTCTGGAATGCCCATGAGTTACCAAGTCCATGAATCTTGTTTTTGTTTTGTTTTCCACTCAAAGCCTACTGGTCTTTGGAGATACATCTACTAGGGTTCAAAATGCAGCTCTCCCACTCAGCTCTGTGTCTCTGGGTCCAGTGGTTAGCCTTGCTGAGCCTCAGCCCCTTATCCATACATGGGGATAATACTTTGCTTAGTTTGGGTAACATTAGGTATATCTGAAGAGCTTGTCTGGTAAAGGCATTCAATAAAGGGGACTGTTTTTATTTTTTTAACAATGCCTGAAGGAGACATAAATAATTACTGGGTAGTTCGGATACAGGTTGCTATTTTTCTGCTCATTATAGGACTCAGTGAAATTTTTGTTAGGAATTTGCCAATGGAAACTACCTCTCAGCTTCTCTTTCTGTCACCATCTTGAGTTCTTGGGTCTCTGATGACCCTTGTAAATGTCCTGTATCGACACATCCTATGTCCTGTTTTTGCACCTTCGACACAGTTCCACATTAGACCAGTCGCTTTCTATATATCAAGGTTGATAAAGAAATTACAAAGAAATCTCAATTTCTTCTACTGTGATTGTAACACTTTCACATTTTTGAGTAAGAAGTCTCCATCAACTCAATTTTGTTTTTCACCTGCACTAGCTATTTCTGTTCCTGTTGGCTGCTGCAGGGATCCTTGTACAAGTAGAAGTTGTAGCTCTCTTACATTTCTGCATTCACCTACAAAGGTGCACGTTGGAAAATCCCTCCTTCACTCCAGAAGAAAGGATTTCACAGATTGCCATAGTTCTTTTCAGGGAGAGAATAACTTCCACGCTGAGTGCTGCTTGAAAGAGTCACTCCCCCATCGCTTATAAGACTGTACTCAGTGGTTACTGCTTGTGACACATTTTCAAATGGACCCCCCAGTGGCTGCAGCTGTGATTAAAAGCTGTCTGCTCTCTGCCTCCCTGGGAGGTTGCTGTTTAACCATGTCACGTGTGTGCGGGTGTGTATGTATGTATATATGTGCATGCTATAGCGGCATCATGGAAAACAAAGTGTTTAGTAAGACGAAAATTCAAATAAGTACTTGCATGACGTCCTCTGAGTTCTCTAAGCTTAACTCACTGAGAGGCACTAGTTGGGAACCTAACCATGTAGGAGGTACATAAAAATAGTTTAAAGAAGGAGAGCTAATGGTCAGTGAATCTATACCATCTGCCAGAGCGTGCTTTGCACACATCAGCCAGACTGAGCATCTTAAAGATTTAAGTGCACTTGAACTTAGCAGCTGCATCTCAGCTCCTCTGTGTGATTCGGGATTCAGTTTTGACCCTTCACAAATAAAGCAAGAGAATATTCCTTTTTAAGTCTACCCAGATATTCATTGACACATGAATAATCGTGTTTGGCTTATCGTAAGAATGCCATTCTCAACAGAAGTTTACCATTAACATTACCTTAAAAAATGCTCAAACCAGCCGAGCAGTCACAGGGATGGGGTGTTTCAAAGCACAAGTCACACCTCTTCCTTTAAATTTGACAGACTGAGAACTCAACCTTTTAGAAAGTAAAAAGAATGTTCTAGAATTTAAGCCTGGGCTCTTTGTGTCACGTGATGAGTGTGCTTACAGATGCCATGAAGAAAAGCAATGTTGTTCCTTCCCCACCCCAACCCACCTCCTAACTATCAGAGGAATTCAAGCACACCATCTCCCTTAAACATATAGGAAAGAAATCTGGGGGAATTTTGAGAATTGTGTGTTTCCTTTCCCCTTTGCTTGCCACCCTCTGCCCACCCCCAAACTTCCTGTGCTCAGTTCCAGCCACCCACCCCAGAGATGTTAATCTATCACCAGCAAATTTAGACTGACAATACTGTGGATCAACCTGCATTGATTATATTGATTCTATTTCAAATATTTGCAATATAGGGAGACAAGCCTAATCTATTTCCTAAAGAGTTCAAGGCAGCCATCACCATTTCAGAGGGGGGAAAACAATGGAGGAATGTTTGTGGTTGCTATCTGCAATAATCGGATGCTGACAGAGAGTAGTATTTTATTTAGTAATTAACAGTGTAAAGGGGAGAGGAGCTGTCATGTTGGTTCTTAAGCTAGGGAATGTGATGAAAGATGATATCTGCGATCTCATCCTTTCCACTTGTTTAGGATTGTCAGGATGAGAAATGTCAGCATTATGAAAGCTTGGCTCTGCTCTTGATATGATAAAACCCTTCAAAAGCCAGTCTTTCTCTCTCCCTCGTCCCCCTCCTTTCTCGCTCTCTCTCTGCACTTGCTTTTTTATTTATCCTGTTTTGTTAGATGGCAGAAATATAATTCTTTTCTTTCTTCCTATTATAAGCCACCATTTTTGTTTTATTATATGTTTCACAACCCCTAATGCCCCACTGAAAATTACCTTGTTAAATGACAGTGTTTCAAAGCCATGAATCCTTTCCACCATTCCCTCAGAGGTTTGAAACAGTCAACAGACTGTAAAGAATAAATAATAAAAAAGTATTGATTATTTTGATGACTGTGAGATTCAATTAAGTATTAATTTTGCCCTCCAGTGGACCTATCAAGGTATTCAAAAGGGAGGATTCGGCTCAGCTAAATGCGTGCTGAGTGCTTCAGCCTTAAATAGGGAGAAAATGTGTTTACCTACAGTATTTGAAGAAGAAGTGCATTGATGCACAGAGTCCAATATTTAAGTGCTGTGCAAATTAAGCCCTGGTGACAGTGACATTGTTTTCAGTGGTATGAGTATTGACTAAAGAAGTGCATTTGATGACAGCTTAAACTATTTGTATTGATTAACATTTTCATAGATTATCATGTGTCATATCAAATTCACTTTTCAGGCATGAATACATTAAAGCACACACACAGACACACACACACAGGCATACCGTGACCAATGTAACGAGGGAACCCGGAGCTGCCGCCCCACCTGCTCCTGCACTGGTCACCTGTTTCCTGCTCAGAAACCATTTAGGCATGAACTTGGCAATAAATAGCTCCCAGATCACGCAAAAAGGGCACTTCTTGCTTTCCCTTTCCTTCTGCATCTGGTATCTGTGTCAAAGCAATATTATGCATCTTAGACTGCAAATGGAATAAGAGGCTATACTTGGAAAATATTTCTGATCTTAACATGCCTTCCTAAATGAGCTGAAGATAAAGCATCTCTAAATTACTGGGGGGAAAAGTTTGCCTTTTTTTGGAGGTGATTTTTGTTTTCTTTTCCTTTAATGCTCTGGGCGTATGATGCTCTAGGTATCCGAGTTATTGAACACAGTTTGTAAGTATTTTCCCAATTCCTTTAAAAAATTTTAAACCATTTTTATATATTTTGTTGTGTATTGTTTGCTTTAAAATGTTCACTTGATTCGGGGTCAGCTATAGTCGCCAGTGTGGGACAGTGAAGTCAACTTCTAAGGCTGCTGATAGAATTTACATAAGAAATATCTTTTATTCCATCGAAAGCATCTGGAGGTCTCTTTTTTCTTTCTCTCTTTTCTCTGCTCTTGGGATAGGGTTTAATTGCTTCTCCCCCAGGGAGAAGGCTTCTTAAAATAGCCCGCGGTTCCTCCATAGGGTGCTCCTTCTAAAAAGGTATGTTGCTGAAGTACAAACCCAGCACTTTCTTTTTTTCTTACTGCATTAAAGACAGAACAAGGTGTAAAAACATTTCGCACAAAAGCACATCCCACAATTAAAGCTGTGTTGGTTAGGTTTCTTTCAAAGAAGTTTTTTTTCTTTTCTTTTTCTTTTTTTTCTCTCGGAAGGCTCCTGAATCTCTCACATGCTAGTTGAGCTTTAATAGGGTGGGGAGTAATGGAGAACTCATCGGATCTGTAATAGCTCTTCACTTGACTGCAGCCAGCAATAACAGCAGGAGCAGCCAGAGATAAGAGAGAGAGGAGAGAGGGAGAGTGTGCGTGTGGAAAGAGAGAGAGAGAGAGAGAGAGAGAGAGAGAGAGAGAGAGAGGAGAGGGAGAGGGAGAGAGAGGACACGCACTCTAAAGCTGCTACTTTTTTTTCCTCCCCTTCACTCTTTCCCCCCATCCTAGGATCCAATGATAGCTGGACAAGTCAGGAAGCCCTCGCTGTCAGTGCCGAGTGAAATGAATGCGGAGTTGAGAGGTGAGGACAAGGCGACCAGTTCAGACAGCGAGCTGAATGAGCCCCTGCTTGCGCCTGTGGAATCAAATGACAGCGAGGACACTCCCAGCAAGCTCTTCGGTAAGTCTGTCTAGGTATTTCATTTCAGTACTACCATGCTGTCCGGAAGAGCAATCCACCCCTCCACCCCACCCCCCCTTTCCCCCTGTTGTTCATTCAATTTTCTTGTAAGTACTAAAGAAGAGCTTCGCATTCGCATCTTGGAGGTGCTGAGCCACCGAAGCCGATTCCAGCTGGCTGGGAGGATGTCCTCCAAACTTTTACCAACAAGGAACTTCCTCACTGCCCATTTTGACTTGTCAGATATTGCTGGCGTGTCCCGGGCTGGAAATTATTTGGAAAAAAAAAAGAAAGAAAGAAAGAAAAGAAAATGGTAATAATAATCAGGAAATCAGTTCCATTGTGAGAACTGGTTAACATTTATTGGATAAATATCGACTCGGTTTCAGGATTGCTTCGCAGTCTTTTGTTAAGGGTTGCCCCTTAACAAAAAAGAGTTATTTGAGAAAAAGAGAGCAAAGAATTATTATGTGTAGTCAAAAGACTAGAGAGGAGAACAGAAAAATATCAATACAAGTTGTGCTATGCCAGGTAAACAAAGGTAGCTACGGGAATTGCTCAAACAAATAACATTTTGTCGTCACAGTCAGAATGAATATTTCTTTTTTCAGAAGGGTGTTGAGGGGAGGAAATGGGACTTTTGCATGCCTACCCTTCCCCTCTCCCCTTTACCATGAGGTTTACAGCCTCATACTAAATGTGGAGGCAGCCCGGGACCTTTCAGGAATCTTTGTTTCATAAACAAAACAAGAACAAGCAGAGTGCCACTCCAGCAAAGACATCTGTCATTCAAACAGATGACACTCTGTAAGCCAACTCAAGCAACTGTGATCTCTAATCAGAAAGGGGAGCGGGTTGTTGAGGCGAGTGCCTGAGTGATAGATGTTGATAGATGTCTCTGCTGGAGAGGCACTTTATGGTTCAGAGTGACATTAGGTTTTCAGAACAATTGCTCCTGAGACACTTGCTTCTAATTATTTTCAAGTGCGCCTGTGTGTATCTGTGTGTCCACATGCATCTATGCATATACTAACCTGATATAAATGTATCATGCAGAGGACTGCTTATTCTTAGACTAAAAGATAGTCATGTGCCTGAACTTCAAAGAAAAACAACATCATTGCATAGACTACTTTATTAAGAAAGTTGTTAATTTAGTTTAAGAAATAAACCTTCTTTATTTATTTAGCTGCCCTGATACTTACGTGACTCTCGGCCAGTTTCCACAGAGATTCTCTGTAATTTTACATGCTCACTCCATCAAGCATCAGAGAGGTGCTGACTGCAAAGAAACTTTGCTTTTCAAATTTCCTGTTGGAAAAATACTGATTTATACTTAAGAATATAATAGATGTTAGCTTCAAGAAATTCTGTAAGATTACTTTTTCTTCAAAAGGGTATTATCTCTGATATAAAATTTCACAACCTAGGCATTAAGGTTTTTGTATTTTCACTCTGAAAAAGTATTTTGTTATAGTCCAAGAGTCATTTAAGATTATAAACTACAGGAAGGCAAAAGCCATGCTCAAGCCCCTCTGTTGAGTATACTATACTTTGACTTTTAAAAAGTAATCAATTGTGAGCTCAACATAGCTGCAGACAATAAATTATTTGATCCTAAAACTTTGCATGCATTAAAAAACATAAATATATTCTGTAGACTTGGGCTTATAGCTCCATCTTGTTTTCTTTCAAGTAAACCGATGGAGGGATGATTCATTTAGCTTCTAAACATTTATTTAGATTTACTAATCTTGAAAATTATAGATTCTTATTCTACTTCTTACTGCTTTGCCTGTGTAGAGAAATAAGCTTCAAAAAATCCAAGAGGGCTGAAGAGATTTGAATTAAAACTTCACTGAAAATACACTTTAAGTGGAATTTTTTATGGCATGCCATATGCTAAAAAGGAATAGCTTAATTTAAAAAAAAATCAGAGTGCGTTTTGAGAGGTACCTTACCTTCATTTTGTGATTCTCAACTTCTGACTTATGAGAGAGAACCCGGCAAAATCTCCATCCTGTCCCTTAGATTCCTGTTGTATTTACTGATTGTCTTTGGTCTCTAAACTACTTTTCAAACACAAGGTGAATCTTTTTCAGTTTCCAATTGGGTAAAGAAGAAGAAAAAAATAACGGTTTTGAGAACTTGAGGAAAAAAAATTGGAGACAATATAAAAGAGATCATAGAAAACATGTGGGAAAGGGAGTACCCCAATGTTTTTTGTAAGTTTTCCTTGGCTAATGGGTCTATTGTGCTCTCACTTATCAATATTCCTAGGACTTGGCCTTGAGATTCTAGTTTATGTAGCTGACTAAAACTTTCCAGAATAATTCTCTCCCAGAATTTTCAGCAATTTTGGTGACACAATTTAAGGCACCATTATTTTATTTGACATGCATATGTCAGGTCTTTATTTATTTTGTTTGTTTCTAGATGTCATTGTGAGTATCCTCTTTACTTGGCAACGAAGAATTGTGTTCTTCCCAAATAGTTGAAAGCATCCATGTTTTTCTTTAAATAATGATTTTTCTCTCTCTCAAACCCATTATTCTTATAGCTTATACATTGTATTATTGAAAACTATGTTTCTCCAATGAAAGGAACGGGTTAAGGCAAATCTTGTGCATGTTGATATGTTTATATATAAGTGCTGTTATGTCATGGAGAGACATCACCCAACAACAGGAGATAAGAATTGCTTGGTCTTCCTGAAATTTCAGTGTGAATGGATTTCTTTAAAGCCTATTCCCCCATCTGTGTCTTGTTCAAATAAGCAGTCCAGAGGATGAGCCTGTTTCTCTCACAGTATGGCACCTTCAGCCCAAAGCTGCAGGAGAAAGGCTAATACTGATGCCCTCTATGGATAAACAAAGGAAATTCTAGGAACCATTGGGCTTTTTATGCCTCTCCTTAAATTGCACCTCTGCACTTAACAGCATCCAAAGGGAGACATACTGTGCAGAATGTTGCAGTGGTCTGAGCCGCTTAGAATACCAGAAGGAAAGACGAGAAGCCATATGCCAGCTAAAGTAGAAAGTTCAGAAAAGGGCCCTTGTGCTTTATAAAGTAATTACATCAGAGGAACCGTTTTGCTTAACTTGAACAGCCATGGAAACTAAAGTACACTTAGGAGAGATGAATCCACATTTCATTGAGAAACATGTGGTGAGGTGGTTCGCTGTGATATCATTAAGTGGTGCATTATTTATTCTTATAAAGCCTGTAGAATAGCCATCCCAGTTCGCAGTTCATGAGCGTATTATACTAAGCTTTGACCATAGGAAACAGGCTAGAGGAGCACAGGTTTGCAAGAACGGGGCATTATCAGAGAATCTGGCGCTGGGTCTCTTGGTGCTCTGGCTGCGTGATCAAATAAATGAGTGATGCCACACGGGGCCTGTCATTGAATATATGACTAGTGATGTACATATTGGAAACCATTCTCAAAGCTGGCCCTTGGCACACAATCTCCAAGGGAAGAGATTGCTGTGTTTCTCTGGTGACATTTATAGCACTCGTGTCAACGTGGTGCTTCACTTTTAGTTATGCCCATCAAGAATTCAGTGCCCCACATTCAGTCGAGTTGGATGCTAAAATTCAAATGCTAGCATCAACAATTTGGTCAGGAAAATGGCTGCAGAAAAGATAAAAGTAATATATATCCCCGGAAAACTATCTGTACTAAAGTTTGCCCATGCACTCTCAGCTAAAGAAGTGAGACCTCATAAAACATGCCCTAAATATTTTCCCCCACATATATTTGAGATTTGAAAGATGATTTATTAACCATATTTCTCCCGGGAAATTTTTTTATTATTTCAAGTTAAACTGCATGATTGCTTTTCTTCAAGTTCCAACTACCTTGGGTGGCTGTGCCAGTCTCTGGTGGCTTGTTCTCAGTTTTACTACACTGTATGTGAGTTGGGCACATAGCTGAGAACCTGGAGCTGAGATGGAAACACAACACCATCTGTAAACATTGTACCTGATATAAACAATTGGTGGGTGGCTGTTTTTCTCCTACGATGTGTTTTTCTACTTTGAAAGTGATGGCATGCAATGATACTTGTGAGAGTGGGTATTTTCAATGTCATTTATCTGGGAACTATTAGAAAACAGTTGAAAGTTGGGGCAGTGATTTCACAATGCTAGGAAACACTCTATCTATTGTGTTTTTCTTTTCCTTTTGGTGAGCTTTCTCACAGAGACATACATTATAAGATTTTTTTTTTCAAATTGCCATCCGGTTTGACTTGATTAGAATTTATGGCGGTGGAGTCGTTTTCAATGACAAAAGGATAAAGGACTAAATTGTCTATCACCCTTGAGAGCGTGGTCTCTGCAGGCCAGCGTGGAGGTCATCGCAGGGCACTGTGGGGACTGAACTTTGGGGCGATGCTGCCTCTGGCCTGTACATAGGCGAGGCCTTCGTTATGGGATCAATGTCTTCATTACTTTATTGAAATGTCTCTCAAGGTTTGAATACCTTGAGTATTCATAATATTCTGATAAAATATGCTAAAGCCAGAAATCAGTACATAGGCCTAAGCCCAAGAGGGATTTAGCTGGGAGATGATGGGAAAAATTCTCTAGAGAAATATATTTATATAAAATATAAACCATGTTTCTACATTTTAAAAAGTCTCTATATTATAGCAATTGAAAACCCATACTCCTTTTCACTAAAGAAAGTGTGTTTTGTTAGGAAAATATTAAAACAGCATATTTTTAAGTCAACTAAATAATTTGAATAACAGATTCTATGTAACAATAGTTATTTAAAAGAAATCAGTAGAACTTTGTATTTGTGTAAGAAAATGGGCTGCATGATAAGGTATTTGTCAAAAACAAATAACAGTTTAATAGTCAAACAAACCCTTTTTGTTCTGCTGTCTGACTACTTGAGGGGGGGAAATGCACACTTTAGATACTTACATTTAAGAAAACGGAATGCACTGAGGCACTTCTTTGAAAAATCAGTAAGAATCTATGTGTATTTAGACAAATTTAGTTTGGTGTTTTTTTTCCTCTCAGAAAACTATTGTAATACTGCATTGCTAAATAAATCCAGTTTAAGTAACATTAATGTGTAAGCTTTGAAGTAAAAATAAATCTAGCTAGAAAGGCACCGATGTTCAAACTTCTCGCCACATTCGCTCACTGAGGTGTGCTCATTTCTAAGTGGCACTTCAGTGGGGAAGAGTGCACACAGTATGTGACAGAAGATTCAGTGGGGACTTTCTTAGTACCTTCCTTTTCTATCTCTTTGCCATGCCTGGGGTGCTCAGGGTAGGCCTCTATTTAAAGAGGAAAGTCCAATATAGGACATTTAGTGTGCTAGCAAGTCAAAGTGCTGATATGACTTTATATTTTTTCCTTTTATTTCAATTGCTGTGATCCTATTATTTTGTTGTTGTTACGTGGTTCAATAAACAGTTGGAAATAAGGTGAGGTGGTAGAAATTAGACTAATCTGTACACTGTTGTCCCTTTAAATGATCCCATGTTAGTCTTTTAAATGTCTTGGATGCTTGTGACTTAAAGGTTACCTAGCATCATGGTGTTTTTGCCGTTCACCCAGCCCACTTTATGTCATAATTAATAAATAGAGGTGTGTTCCAGACTATAACTCCCCAGGCTCAGCCCTTAAGTAGATTGCCTTCTTTCTTAGTTACCCAATTTAATTATAGAGTTAGCGTGATTCTGTTCAAGAATTGACCACATAAAATTTCCTCCCACTTCAGAAATGAGATTTAAGTTGACCGTTTCAAGTGGACCTTGTTTGTTATTACACAAGTAAACAGATAATTTGTGAGAGAACTGGTACTTTCTTTGATTGACGATCTTGCTGGTTTATGTTTGGAGATTAATAATACATCACACATTCACACATTAAAAAGAAAGTAGATGTGAAGAGGAAGGGTGGAGAGTTCAGCTCCGCTGTTGGGCCACCCCTGATTATTCAGACCTTCCCTGGGACTGCAGAGGCAATCAGAGGAGAAGGCGCATTTGTCCAAATACGCACCTGGGCTCCACTTAACATGGTTCTTGATTTTTTATGCTAAAGAAAAAGATAGCAGAGTGTTTAAACCAAACTGGCACCCTGTCAGGGGGAAATCTGTATAAAGTTTCCTGCTGTCAGGTTAATAAATTTTTAAAAAATATCCAAAGGCAGAGGTAGCTATGGAGAGCTCATAGTAACAGTTGCCATTCTCCATCTGCAGCTGTGTTCCTCTTTAATATCCAAGGTGGCTCTGGAATTTTCTTGTCTGTTGTTTTCCTAGGTTCTGTACTTTGTTGCTGTTTTTTTTTTTGTTCAGCTTGCCTTTTATGCATGCCATTTTAGTCTCACTTTAAAAATGTTTGTCCTTTGAAATTTCAAATGCCTTTTCTCTTAGAAACAACTGAGCATAATTTGTTTGAATTTTTGATATGGTGTTTTACTGTTGAACATAGACCTTATCATGCTATGATTCTGAGTGAGGTTCTATACCTATCAGTGCAGGGCATTTCTTTGGGGATACCTTCAAGTAATATTTATATTAAAAAATTAATTCACAAAGGAATATTTGGGCTTTGGTGATATGGGGGCATCTGATAATGTCTGGTGATTAATCATGTTGACCTTATTCTTTTAAATGTAAACAAATTCCCACCTTCTGATTATTACAATCAGATTTCATAAAAATATAAAACTTGGGATAACTTGGTGACAGTACATATGTTGTCATTCTATCATGACCCATCAGAAATGGACTAAGGCTTTTTTAGTGTTAATTTGGAGGCCAGGAAAAATAACTTTGAATCTTTTGGTTAGAGAAAGTTTGTCATTCTCAGACAAATGGAAATTAACTTCATTTTTTAAGTATTCAAAGATAGTTTTTAAAAACTACTACTTGAGATGCATAACTCCTGAGATCTCTTTATAATAATTAGCTGCTACTATTTTTATTCCCAGTATATTTTATGGATGTCTGTATTTTATTTGAGAACCTAAAAGAATATCCATACTCAAACTTTTCTTACAGTCTTTCCTTTTTAAGTGATTTAAGGTCTCATATATTTAAGGTCTCATATGTTTTTTAAAAATAAAAAGTAACCACCTGGATCAACATGTCTAAGTCACTTTTATTGGAGGAATTAACTGCCATGAAAACAATTTGAAATATGATGAAAAAATGATCTGACTACAAATAAGAAAAACCAGAAAAAGTCATGACACATAAACTCAACGCTTATTAGGTTTGCTATACTGGACGCTATTTGAAATAAGAATCTATAATGAAACCTGCATTAAAACTCCTCTTAGGCCAGGCATGGTGGCACACACGTTTATAATCCCAGTACTTGGGAGGCCGAGACTGGAGGATCTGGGTTCGCAGCCAGCCTCAGCTACTTAGGCCTTCCGCAACTTAGTGAGACCCTGTTTCAAAATAAAGAATAAAAAAAAATAGGGCTGGGGGTGTAGCTCAGAGGTAGAATGCCACTGGTTTCAATCCCCAGTATTGCAAAAAAAAAAAAAAAAAACCTCCTTAGAATATAATCCACCCACAAATTGTTAGTTTAACCTGAGAATGAGGTAGAACATGAAGGCATTTTTAGGTCATTTATAATGAACCAATGGGCCAACGTGAAACAATTTAACAATTAAATGAGTGCACTTGTCTGCCATATGTTGTTTGGCATTAGCATTTTCTTAGTGTTTCATCTTTTCCTATAAAATAATCAGTATTTTTATGGATGGATGCACTTTCCAAATAGCTTGTATTACTTTAATTTCATTCTATTAATGAGGGAGAAAAAACCCTCAATTGTGACAAAAGTTTGTGAAAGCCGAGAAACCCATATTTAAAGATTAACATCAACACGGAGTTTCAAAGTAACAATGGCCCTCTTTCCATTTTCTTAGCACTTTCATACTTTATCCCCCCCCCCCCCATTTCTTTCTCAGGCACTAAGAATCCATAGTGAATAAATGTAACACTCTCCATGTAAAATATTTGTGTGCATCTGTGGTGTGTTTTTCTCCTTGTCTTGTTGCATATTCATATGATGCTTCAAATCCTCTTACTAAATTTGTAGTACATATGTATTTTCTCTATTGTAACATTAATGAAAGTTAATTTGTAATAGTAACCTTTCTTTTAGTTCATGCTTCTCATATATCATTGAAATGTACTTCTCCTGTATTTCTGTATATTTAAACAAATAGTTCCCAGATAAACCTATCGAAATTAATAGTTTGCCAATAAAGGGTAGTTAATTACCTTATGGTATTGCTTCAAGGCAGGCTTGGGCTGGAGTCCAAGTACCAGTGTCTCCTCTGATGCTGTTTTGCCCTGAGCAGAGGGGATGACAGATTTGTGTAGTTCAATTCAGTAAAGCAATCTGAGAGTTTCTGCACAGTTTGACTTATAGAGAATACATGTATTTTTAAAGCACACAAAGTTACCCAAACTAGGGAAGACTCTTGGGATCAAAATATCAGGAACCAAAATTTTTGTCTATTTACGAGATATACCTATATCACAATATAAGCATTTATGCTTTCTTTTTTTAAAAAAGTAAAAAGCATTGTTTCAATAGTAGACACAATTTCTGTTCCACATTCCTGTAAGAATTCCATGTGTATTCCTGAATACACAGTTACATATGTATATGTCAAGACAGAGTGGGTGGATGGTACAAAATGAAGAAATTAGATTTTACATTTGCTATTAAAATAGTGTGGTATAATCAATCTCTTTTTGTAGTTCTTGATTGTGATATATGTAGTGATTTGTCTTTTAATACTGATATGGCAAGATTTATTTTTATAAATTAATGGTTTGGGGTTACTCGTCGCAGGAGAGAATCATCACTGTTGGGTAGAAGAGAGGCAAAGGGATTAATTTGATTTAAAAATGCAAACATTTGAAGCTGTTTAAAAAGCATGAAAAATTATTATTGCCGAGTGGCATTTTTTTTTGCCAAAAATCAACCAAGGGTAGAAGAGAATAAAAAAATCAAATGGAAAGGCATACTTTCCTGCATTTAAATCTGTATAACTGTAGAAGTGGTGTGGGGAGTGAATTGCACTTTATCAAAACTCACATTTTTCTCTTCAATATATTTGATTTGCCAAAATATCACAAAATAGAAATATATCCAAAAAGAAACATACCATTTTCAAAAGGAGAAGCACGAATGAAATATTAAATAAAGCTAACATTTTAATAGATCCATTTAATTAAATCCATATACTGCAGCACATTCTGTGAGTGGGTAAACATCTGGGATAAGAATCATCTTGATTAAGTGAGAAAACTTTCGCAAACTTTTGGGAGGAAATATACATCACTGCTTTAAGTGTCGATTGGCTCATTTTATTCTGATCCCTAAGATTAAGGTAGGTTTTAGTTTTAAATACAACCTGAGAAATTGTTCAAATTTTTAGGTAGACTGGTTGGTTTCTTTGCTATAGGTTGGAATCTTTACTTCTCCCATTATATTGTGTATTCATAGTAATTTCCTAACCAGCCAGTTGGAACTTGCAAGCGGTCAGAAAAGTAATAAAAATTATGTATCATCCTTAAAAAGGATTAAAAAGGATTAATATCTACAGCTGTCTGCTTGGCAAAAAAAAAAAAAAAGGAACTGGTCAGATTAGAGATTGGTGGTGGCATTGAGGTGGGTGTGCTGCCCTGGAATGGTGGCTACATGTCTTGTCATCTGTAGTGCATCAATATGTTCTTATAATGATACAATAACCTGAACCCTGTAACAGTTTATGGTCCTTTTGAGAATTCTTATGGATTCTTAGAGTGACGGAGGTCTGAGAAAAGATCTTGAAAGCTTTCACAAAATCTGGCTGGGTGACAGAAAACTAGCATGACTGTGATTTAGCTGCTAAGAAATCCTATTGACCGGGAACATCATTAAACTTTTAAGTTAAAACAAAACCCACAAAGCAAATGGTAGATGTGAAGGGGGAAGAAGGGTACCTGAGATGATAGAAGAAATTAAAAAGTGCTGAAGGTTCTCAGATCAGAGGCGAAACGCAGCCAAGCCCATCCTGGACCTCGGACTCCTACTTAGAAACAGAATTTTGTTTATACATTCTTCTGAATATTGTAACGTGAGTTGGAGATCTGTATTCATGCATTTCCTTCATGGAATCTGTCAGAATCAATTGTTGCTCTTTCATTTTCCCCAGCTATTTTTAGTCAATGATAAATAAAGAACTTGCATTGTGAATCTGGCACCAGTGAGATATAAAACCAGAAACAGCAGGAAATAGCCCTGATGAGTAACTTCACATCATTATATGCACGCAGATCTCAGTCCCCGTAACATTTGTAATACTGCTAATTTCTATGGGCTTTTTAAAATACACTTCCACATGAGCTCTCAAAGCCCATAAAAGTATGGCATGTAAAGTAAATTGTTTGTCACTTGCCGACGACCTGCCATATTTATTGTCAGGAGAAATGGACATTAGTTGGAAAAGCAGTTGTTAAAGGCCAAACAATTTTTAAAGATGGCAAAGATGCGCGAGGGTTTTCCTTTTTCTAACAATGAGCCACCCCTTCAGACATCAAAAGACAAGATAATAAGACACTTCAAGCACAATTCAAGATTATATTCAACATCTAAAGGCTCATCTCTTGTCAGTTTGCATTTACTCTCCCAGGGATGTAACGCTTCTATCATCTTTCTGTCAAGAGGAGTCTGGCAGAAGAAGCAAGGGCTCTTATTTCACACACTTAGGGTTTTTTATCAAATAGCCCATACTCGCTCTGATTCAGCCAAAATGGGGGGATAATTTGAAGAAGGTCATGCACAAGTACAAAAATCTCATATTGATTTGTGTGATTAGAAGGCATTAAAATTGCACGTTTATGTTAGTTGCTGAGATGTTTGTCAGTTTATTTGGTAATACACTTTTGCAACCTACAGAAAAAAAAAGATGACTTAAAATTTAAAAACAGATGACTGAAAGCCAAAATCGTTTGTTTTAATGTGGCTATATTCGAATATTTAACAGGTGAGCATAAAAATAATTTAGTGCTTTTAGCTTAACAATATTTGCAATTAACTGATACAATGAAATACTTCATGCAATATAAAAGAAGCACAGCACAGTGGTGCCTATCAGGTGAAATAAATATCTATGTGAAATTGTTTTTAAATACTTTAAAAAATTGATTTCATAGATATAACATGTAGATAAAAGGTGATGACATTTTCAATATAAACTTAATTATGAGGCTATTTTTACAATGGTTAGCAAGTTTTTTAACATTTTATACTCCTTGGAATTACAATGTCATTTTATTTGTCATTTCATGCTATTCTTGGTATATATACACTCTTTCCCAGAGAGGATACTAAAGAGTAAATAAAGGAGTTTTATTATTATTATTATTATTATTCTCTGTCAAAATTCATCACATTTCATCTTTTGCTCTCTGATAGTCACAAGCTATACAATGAATCTCTCTTTTTTTGGTGGGGGCATGGTTATAGAAGTTAGAAGAACCAGCTTTTCCTTTCAAAATAAAACAATTGATGAAAATAAAAACACGATATCCTGGGATCGTTTCTATATTGAATCTTTGAAATTACTTTTCCTAGGAATTTTCATCAACTCTCTGTGTTTTCACTTATATTTCTCTTCTTTGCTGTGGAGTGTTTAGAAACTGGCTTTCTTACTTTTGTGCCACTTTCACACATCAAAACAAAGGAGATGTACGTATGTACAATATAGTTACAGTGTGTAATAGAAGCAAAAACCCATAATTTTTTCTGTTTCCTGTATGGTTTTATTCTGTACTATACAGTTTATGCATTAGATGTTCAACAGTGAATTCATCCATCCGACAACTATTTGTTGAGTCCCTTCTGTGTGGCAGGTGTTGTGCTATGTTTGGGGAACTCTACCGAGAATACACTAGCTAGCATGGATCACCCGCTTCACCCCGATAACACGTGCAAAGACGCACAAGACATGGTTCCCTACCCTCAAAAAGCCCACGATTAGCATTATACCCTAACATTCTACTTTACTTCCTCATTTCCAGGACCTTTTAAAGAAATCTTAGTCTACAAAGTCATGCATTTTAGAAGTTAGTTGCTCATTGATCAGAAGCCTCAACATTTGAGAAGAAAATACTACCCCCTAAAAAGTGGAAAAGAAGAAAGGATTATTAAGTCATTTGTGACAAATTATAATCACATGTTTTTACCATAGGGTTTGGTGTGTATGTTGTGAAATACACATGCTATATTTTTGTAAGTAGTTTTTGATCATGTCCAGAGTGGAGAATAAACTAGAATGAAATTTTCCTTCTTGTCTTTTCTACCTCTATTGTTCTTCCCAAATCCTCATTTATCTCATAATATAATGTAGTGCTTCAGCATCTAGAGTCCAGACCATTTGGATTTGAGCCTGGCTCTGCCACTTATTAGCTGGCAGTGAAGTCCCTAACATGTTTAAGCCTTTGCTTCCCCATTTCTAATTGGAGGTAGGATGGTACTTACTGCATAGAGCAGTCTCCATGTTGAAATGAAGGGACACGTGTGTAGCCAGCACTCAGTGAATGCCATACTTTATTAAGAATTGGAAATGAATTTGCCACTTTTAGAAAGAAGTTGATTATTTTTTAGCAGCAGATACCAGACAACCAACAATAAAAATTCTGAGGCCTTTACCATTAGCTTCTCTATTAAGAAGCATCAATCCTCAGGATGCCCTGTCCCAAAAGCTCTGGCATCGTTTCTTCCTGAGGACAATACTCTGCCTTCTTCTGGTACCTTAGGCTCTCTCCCAAAGCCTGTTCGGGAAAGGGTTCAGACTTCTAATGACAGGAGATTCCAAAGAGGAGGATAATTCAGTCTTCATCATGGAGAGCATGTGGGTGAGGGAGGGAAAGATGGAAGAGGGACAGTTACATATCTTTCCCTTCTCTAAATTTAAAATGTTGGAGTGTGATTCTGTCAAATAATAGAGATTTTAAAAATAACTTTGGCATTGAGAAGTGATATGAAACCAGATGTCTGTGGGCAGCAGTAATTGCCTTCTAACTCATGGTTTGGTGGGATGCCCTGATGGCTGCCTGCCTTTGGGTGGACTTCCCCAACGTATGTACACTCTCTCTCCAGGGGAATTTGCCAGCTCCCAGGCCATGCACCCATTTTTCTCTACCTTAATCGTATTGTTGCCAAAATTGGGAATATAGCCTTTGCATCTAGTTTAATGCTCCGAGGTCCTTCATAGGATGTTTTTGTGACCATAACCAGGTGAACTATGGAAAGTTCTAGAGAGAGGAAAAGATCCTATTGAAGTCATGTGAAGATTTGAGAAGCACAGATAGCAGAAGGATTGTAACCTGGGTTCAAATTGCTGCTCTACACCTAGGCAGAGAGGTATGAGCTCTCCTGCCTGTTTCTTCTGTAAATAATTTTCTGATAAGGTGTGGAAGATTATGTGAAGGAAGTAAGGTGCCTGAGCATGGGAATGTTTAATAAATGTCAGCTGCTTCCCCCCACCTGTTAGACCACCATGGGTCTTTCTCAGATGGGGACTGACTATAACTCTGATGGGGACCCTCGAGGGAGTGTGGATCAGACAATAATGAGCCAAAGACGCCAGGGTTTTGAATGATAAGATCTGCTTTCCCAATCTAATTGTTCCCATAAAAGCCCAAACTCAAGCTACACAGAATAATTTCTGCTCTAGAAGTAAAGGAATTTGATTAGGTTATGGGTCTTCTGTCCCAGCAGGGAGCTCTTTTCTGTTCCCAAAGAGAAACACTTCTCCCAAAAGTTTAGTTATGTGTTAGATATTGCAATGTGGCTGCAACTAGAAATCCATGGTGTCCTTCTTAGGAGTTTTATAGCCATTGTTTAATTCGAGTTTTCTAGTCTTCAGGAATGAACCTTTCATATTTTATTTTAAAAGAAAAAAGTAAGGTGACAATATTTTTTTATACTTTTATTGGTGCATTGCAGTTATATATCCTTGTGAGGTTAAAAGTGACACAAACATACATGAACACAGCTCTTGATGTGTTGCCTTCCAAATTCCACCCTGCTCCTCTAATTTTCCCTTCCTATACATGTTAGTGAGATTGGTAGTAATAAATTCATATATGGGTATAGCATTATTTGAACTGTTTCCTTCATCAGTTCTCCTTTTTTCCCTCCCCACCTCCCTCTCCCAATCCCCTTCCATTAGTCTACTGGTCTCTCTACTCATTTATCTGAAGTACCTTTTTTTTTTCTTATTTTCTCTCTAGCTTCCACATATGAGAGAAAACATACAGCCCTTGACCTTCTGCCACTGGATGATCTCACTTAGCATAATATTCTTTAGTTCCATCCATTTTCCTGCAAATGACATAATTTTGTTCTTTATGGCTGAGTAAAATTCCATCGTGTGTATATACCACATTTTCTTTATCCCATTCATCTGTTGACAGACACCTAAGTTGGTTCCATAATATGTCTATTATGAACATGCAGTCTTAAAATCTGTCATTGCAATATTTCCAAGAGTTGAACATGCTTTGAATATTTAAGCAGCTTAAATTGACATTAGAAGCCGTATTTTGGGGGAAATATATTTTTACCTTTATGGGGATACTTAGAGATTTGGGTTGAGGTTATAAAAACCTAGTTTGTTCTATAGAGACCAAAGTAGTCAAAATCACTAAGGGAGCATTTCTGTTGTTGCTATTGCCACCATGGTAACTGCTTTTTAATGACATATTCATGCCCCATACATGTCTCAGACATTATTGATGCTTTTAAAACTACTTACTTAACATGTATCAATCAGCTTTGTTAAATATATGGTGACATTGAAGAAATTAAATCGTGCCTCCAGATTGTGTGAATATTAAGTAGGAGATACACACTCTCCTTTAAGCCAGTGGCAATGACCACTCTTTTCATATACTGCATTTATTTGACTGTCTTGATCTTTCTCCCTGAATTTATAGGCTGTATTGCCCCTTAGATGTTTTAGATGTTATTGTTTTTCCTTCTGTGGTTTTATCACTGGGTAACCAAACAATCTGTCTACACTTGGCTGCACCACTGGATATTGTTGATGAAGAAAAGATAATGTTGGGAAAACTCGTGCAAGGTTGCTCTGTGTCGAGGAGTTTCTGTTGTACAGAGGGAAGAAAACCCACATCTTCACACTGTGCTCTGGATTAGGTCCAGACTATTTTTAGGGAGCCTCCTCCAGCTAAGATGTGTCGTTCCCACACCATTCCCTTCTGACCACCACTTGGAAGACCCTCCAGCAAGTCTTGCACTCTATACCTGAATCTGCCAATTTTCCATACTTTTATGAAATTAAGTTGCATTCTTAATCATTGCAGACTAAAATTCAGCACTTAAGAGGAGACTTGCTTCTTCCAGGCAAGACTTCCCTTGCTTCTACCTTTCATGGTAGTTCAACACTCTTTCTTTCCCATAGGCTTGGGAAACTGGGGTGGGGAGTGGGGAAATTTTGGTCAAAAAGTAGAAAGTTTCCGTTAAACAGGAGGAAAACATTTTAGTGATCTATTGCACAGTGTGGTAACTCTAGTTAATAATGTATTTTATATTTCAAAATTGCCCAAAGAGCCGGGCATGGTGGCACGCGCTTGTAATCCCAGTATTTGGGAGGCTGAGATAGGAGGATTGCAGGTTCAAAGCCAGCCTCAGCAACTTAGCAAGGCTCTCAGCAACTGAGTGAGACCCTGTTTCCAAATAAGAAATAAAATCAGGCTGGGGGAGTAGCTTGGAGGTAGAATGCCTCCGGGTTCAATCCCCAGTACCAAAAAAAAAAATGCCCAAAGAGTAAATGCTAATTGTTCCCACCTCAAAAAAGTATGTGGGGTGATGGATGTATTATTTAGCTTGATTTAATCTTTCTATAATGTATACCCCATTAATATATACAACTATTATTTATCAATTAAAATAAAATTTGACAAAAGAATTTGTAGTTTACCTTCCTCGTTTAAAGCATTGAAACAGGCTTACTCTAAAGCTTTCCTTAAGGTAGTTTTCCTTTGAAAGTAGCCTAATTTTATACTACCTTTTAGAAGGACAGCTTGGTCTTAGTCTTCTGATCCTTCAGAGATGCATGTTATTTTTTCCCTATCAGCTATTAGCCTTTTAGAGAAAAAGTCTATAGAATCTATATAGTGGTGTGTTGTTAGCCAATATCACTTCATTTCAATTAGATGAAAGGGACCAGGTATGAATAGTCATTTAATATCTTGAAATGTTCTCAAGTCCCTTATAATGGACTTATTAAGAGGTTACTTTTTTTTCCAAAATTAACAATTATCAAGTGTGCTGCAGCCTGCCCTCTCTTCTGTTCCTGTGGTCAAGATATTTTGGCTAAGCTTCTTGATTTCCCACATTGCGATGAATCTTGCTTTCCCTGGTGTTCCAACTATTCTCTCATTTCTTCTCCCTCGTTTGCAGTCATTCCCAGTGTTTGCCTAGTATTATAATGACTTGTGCATTTGTCTGTTTCCCTTGCTGGGTAGCAAGCCCCTAGAGGACAGATAATAGATCTTGCATATATTAAGTGCCAGATAAATGTTTTTTGAATTGAACTGCTTCCTAATTGGATGTTTCTGGACATCATCCACACTTGGTAAATACTTACTGAATATTAAGGGAAAATAGACTCTACTCTCAGAAGTCAACTGTTGTACCTAGGGACAGAAATAAGAGTGTGTGTGTGTGGGGGGGGTGTGTGCATGCACGCACGCATGTGTATGCATGTGTGTATCATAAAATGTTAATAATAAAATAAAGATAAAGAAGGCTTATTAAAATAGTCAAAATATTTATTGAGTATTGTACTAGGTTCTGAGAATATGGTAATAAATTAGACAGAATTGGTCCCTGTTCTCATGGACTTTATAGATGGTAAGAAACTCAAGTGCTAAGTAATGATTGTCTAGAAATTTAATAATTTATCATCATAAGAAATGCTCTGAAAGAGAACAGCCAGATGCTGTAAGAATGAATAATAGGGGAGAGGCATGACTTTGTTAGTAGGATTAGCTGTTCTAGTGAACACTGGGTGGACGATCTGTGGCTATTACTTTGTCAAATTACTTCTCTCCTGTTGGATATAGCCTTGGTAGGACTACCAAACAAGATGTCTCCTGAACAAAGAGATGTTATATGCCCCAAAATAGATAGCCAGGTACTCTCTCTTAGGAAAGTGATTCTTGAGCTGAGTGACCCAAGGACTGAAGAGCAGCTAGAGTGTGTCTAGATGGTTTTATCCCCAGAGAGTTCCCATTGATTTTCACCATTTTGATCCCTGTAGGAGTCTCAGTTACTATGTTTTCAGAGAACTGGATCTTTAGATTTTTATTTATTTTTATTTTTTACATTTAAAAATACTTCTCAATTTATTAAAGTTCTGTATGATTTTTATCTCATTGAATATTTATACACTTTATAATTTATAAGTTAGGCATTACATACATAGAAACTGATGTTCAAGGAACTTGAATGAGTTACCAAAACACACTGATACCTTACACGGTGAATTTAAAATTAAGACCAAGTCTTCTGAAGAATTAGCCCTTCAATCATGTATGGACAATGATAATTCCTCCCACCTGAGTGATCTATGATGTTTCTATTTGGATTTCTGAACATGATATGCAGAGGTATACTTTTTATTTATTATGCTTCGTGTTCTCTGAGTTTTCTGGGTCTGTGGTTCAATGTTAATAATTTTGAAAAATTTACATTCATTATCACCTCGTATATTTCTTCTGCACTTGTCTTTGTTTCCTTTCTTCCTGATATTTTTTCCATCATCATATTTATATTATACTTTTTAATATTGTCTCAGAATTCTTAAGTATTCTGTTATTTTCTTTGCATTCCATTTTGAAAAAATACTGTTGACCTATCTTGAAGTTCACTGATTCTTCCTCGAAAAATTATTTTTATTATTATGCTTTTCATTTCTATCATTGCCTTTGGAGTCTTTCTTAGAGTTCCCATCTCTCTGCTACCTTATCTATCTATTCTTGGGTGTTTCTACTTTTTCTATTTGTGCCCTTAATATATTAATCATAGCAATTTAAAATTTTCTGATAATTCCAACATCTTCATCATACCTGAGTCTGGTTATGAAGATTGCTTTGTCTTTTTGGAGTTCTTTTTTCTTGCCTTGTAAATTTTGTTGAAAGCTAGTCATATTGTAACTGGTAATAGGACTGAGGTACTCAGTCCTATTACCATTAGATAATGACAAATTTGGGTAGTGTCTGTAAAGAGCATTCAGTGTTATGTGGATAACTTAAAGCCATGCAAGAAATGTTAAAGTGATTTAAAGAATTTATTCTGGAGAATAGATTTTTAACTGGACTCTCTGAGCCACCCCGAACCTTTATAATAAATTCTTTTTCTTCTCTTTCTCTTTTCTGCTTAAGTAAGCCAGAGTAGGTTCATGATACTTGCAACTGATGACTGCCTCTACTGGTGTGTTCACGATCTCTGGGCTGCATTTAGACAAGGCAATTTTCTCAAACTGATATCTCAAAGTTAGAACAGAGTAGGCATTCCAGGTTGGGGGAATGGCATGGTCAAAGGGACAGAAGGAGACGAGGTGTGTTCAGCCATAACTTTCTCTAATGAGAAGTAAAAATGTAGTACTTCCTGGTAGAAAAGGGGATGGGGCAGGCAACATTAGTGACAAATACTGAAATCTACCTCTGAATTAGCAAAGCTGGCAGAACTTGAGAGTAAAAACCCAGGCTCAAAATTCTAGAGCAGCCACTCATTCCTTCTGCTTAGCTCAGACCCAGCCAGAGCAGCCCCCACGAGCCCCAAGGGTCCTCTACTAAAGTGTCCTTTGAAGTACAGCAGATTCCTAATGTACAAATAATGTAGTTGCAAATACATAGTTGTATTTTCTACATTAAACCACCCTCAATCTTAGAGGTTTGCACGTTTATTTTGCTCACAGATCTTCAATTCAAGGAAGCGTGGCAGAAGCAGCACATTTTTGTTTCACCTGGAGATAGCTGGCAGTTCAAAGACTGGGGCTGGGGCCATCTGAAAGCTTGTTGTCTCACATGTCTGAGGGTAGATGCTGATGGCTGGCTGGAACCTTAGTTGGAGTTGCTGGTCAGAGTATCTACATGTGCTTCTCTACATGAACTGGGCTTCCTCACAGTATGGTGGCACGGTTCCAAGGGCACACACACATGAAAGAGAAAAGGAGAGAGAGAGAGAGAGAGAGAGAGAGAGAGAGAGAGAGAGAGAACATACTAGGTAGAAAGAGAGGAGAGAGAGAGAACATAGAATCTGGTTTTCATAAACTCCAGTTTGCAAACCTGGCCTTGGAAGTCAACAGCACTCGTTCTGCCACTTTCTATTCATTAGAATCAAGTCATTAAAGCTGTCCCATATTCCAAAAGGAGGAAATTAAACTTTGCGTTCTGATGAAAAGAGAGTTAACAGATGTATGGGCAAGTGTTAAAACCACTACAAAGATAATATTACATCACATCTATTTCTTTTCTTGCCAATAAATTAGAATAAGTACATGCATTTGGGAGAAGGTGTCCTCTTATTAGCAAACAGATACTGTAATGGATCAGGGAATGTTGTTTGAGGCAAGGCTAAATGAAGTATAGCATTACAACATAAAATGAGCGGCTCAATATCTCTAGATATTTGTGTGTTCAGTTCTACTCCAAGTTACCTTTCTTTTATCACTTTTATTTTCTTCACAGAGATTAAGGGGTTTAAGTTTAGATTTTGGAAACTGGGTCTTTACTAAAAAAACAACAACAAAAAAAATAAAGGCAGTTTCATCTTAGGGTGGCAGGGGCAGATGGAAGATAGAATCTGGAAGTCCGCTATGTCCACACTTATGACAGACCATTGCTTATAGCAAATGAAAATAGATTTCCCAAACCTAACATATTAAGTTCAATACATTTCTCTTTGGTAATAACAGGCAGAAATTTCAGTTATAATAAACCACTTCTGAGTCCCTGTGTGTACCACTAGACTTTTTAAAGAAGGATGAGCTGATAAAAGAATGTTGGTTTGTTTAAAGGTATTCCATGTGATTATTGTTTATAAGAAAATCATTGGCATGATTTCTTAAAAATATTTTAAAACTTAGAGCCGGGCATGGTGATGCATGTTTGGAATCCAAGTACTTGGGAGGCTGATACCAGAGGATCTGGGTTCACAGCCAGCCTCAGCTACTTAGTGAGGCCCTCCGCAACTAAGTGAGACCTTGTTTCAAAATAAAGAACAAAATAATAGGGCTGAAGGTATATCTCGGAGGGATAATGCCCCTGGGTTCAAACCCCAGTACTGCAAAAAAACTAAAATTTAATACATGCTACTTTTAAGGATTGCTTTATCTCAGAATTTTTTTCTAGTAATATCTAGGAGACCCCTCTTCAAACATCTTGAATTTTTATAAAAGTTGATTCCACATTTCTCAATGTATGATAACTTCTAGAAAGAAAGGATATAGCAAACAAGAATGAATATTCTTGATGTTTTAGACAGAGATATACAAATAATGTACAAGGTTCTTTCTGGCTCTGCTGATAAAACTTAGAATTAGGTTTGTTTATTCTAGGTATGGACTTGACAAATTAAAATTTGCTCAATTGCTGTGCATTGTTCATATACACATGAAAAGACAGCATGGAACTTTGTTGGGTATCCTCCGTCAGACGCGGAACTGCCAGGACATATGCCCAAGAGGGAAGGCGAGGAGGGCATCGGAAAATGTTGAGCTTGGTGCTTGTAACCATTCTCTGTTGGTCGTGGCCATGTACCACAAATACGCAATATGAAATGTCAATCTGCAGAACTCCCCACAAAAGCTCTTTTTAAAATATAGTTAAAGGAGCTTCATGATAAAATAGATATCCAAGTGAGTCTATAAGCTAACCCTTTACTATTTCCAGGCTTCCTTTAATGATGATGATGATGATGATGATGGCACAGATTAGCATTTTCAAAGTATTAGTATTCACAGAAATCCTATGAGGTAGACATTTATCAGGATTTGGCTATTAGACCTAAGGTAAGATAGAGTTTATAGAATTATGAGTATGGTTTTTCTCTACTACTTAAAGGCTTCCTGTTGGTCTCAAAATGAATTATAATATGGTCCCTATGATCCAGATCATGCTTAATAATTGACAACCTAAGCTACAATCATGCTGTAATAATCTATAGCCATGATATAATAAAATGATTGTGCAGCTTGTTTTTTCTCTGTTTAGATTACTTATATGGAAACTATGTATGATAAATATTTTTCTCTATAAAAAATCCTATTTTAATGGCAATACTTTAAAGGATTATGAAGTATTTTATCATATGGGTATTTATTTATTTATTTATTTATGGTACTGGGAATTTAACTTAGGGGCATTCTACCTATGAGCTACACCCCTCAGCTCTATATTATTTTTTATTTTGAAACAAGGCCTAGATAGTTGCTGATGCTGGCCTTAAAACTGTGATCCTCCTGTCTCAGCTTCCCAAGTACTGGAATTCCAAGTATGTGTACCACCATGCCCAGATGTCATCATTTTTTTAATGAATCTCCTGTCATTGGACAGTTAAATTGATTCTAGTTTTCAAATTGAACATTTTTCATATAAAACTTTGTTTATACTTTTAATCAGTTCCTTGAGATAAATTAATAGAAGTAGAATTACTAGATTAATAGCTATGCACATTTTAAGGCTCTCCAGATTTCTTCACTAAATCTGATTTTTATTATTATTTTGGTCTTAGAGAATGTAATAGGCAAGAAATAATATCTCTATCATTTTGTCGTTCTTTAATACTAATCTTGAATAATCTTTTTGTGATTTTTGTTTGTTGTTAATTCTTCTGTGAACTGTCTATTTTTGGCTTCTTGGGGGAATCTCTTTTCTTATTGCTTTATATGAGCTCTTTATATAAAAAAGATACCAGTATTGATTTTCTCATAGTTTTTAAACTTCCATAGACAATAGATAAGAGTGTTAACAAAAGTAGGATGGAAAATGTTTTCTTTTGAAATGAGTAGTTATCTAAAGACTAACAATCTGTTTATACACAACAATATTATAACAATTGTTTTCATCTTTCTTTTTTTCTTTTTTGGTGCTGGGAATTGAACCCAGGGCCTCACTCGCACTAGGCATGTTCTCTGCCATTGAGCTATGCCTCCAGCTCAGTAGTTGCTTTAGTCAGGCAGATGATGGCAGGAAAGAGATGGCATACTCAAATTGGATAAATTGAGGCAATTTAAACAACCATACTCTTTATAAAAGTTTGTATAGAGTATAGGGAAACACAAAGGACAGGGAACCCCCTCACCCCAAATTAGTAACACAGTATCCTTATCACCTTGGACTCTTGCCCTGTCCCTTTACCTGAGTCATGGAAAGGACCACCTCTGTTGAAGGACACAGCCATTCCAGGAAGAACCAACAGGAAGGACAAAGGAATAAGCATTCCAATTTTATTATCTTCCCTTCCTGCATTGACAAAACCCAACTAGAAATGGAGGATAAGAAACAGCTTTGAAATAGTCCATCTAGAGGAGCCTCCCAGAATACTGAGCAAAGTAGAAAACAGAAAAATATAATCTGTAGGGACAAATGGTTTTAGCATTATGGAATAGAATTAGGATTCTAGAATCAATCTCAGTTCTCCAACCTTGCCACTCAACTGTTATTTAATATCTGTGGTTTTCATCTGGAACATGAGGATAACCCTCGTACCTACCCTGTATGGTTACGGTGGTAGATGAAAGAGTTAACACAGTTGATATGGCATTAGTGTATAGTGCATATTCAGCTGAGACAGAAGAGTTCTAAGAAAGCTAGGACGTTTTCTTTCTTTCCTTCTTCCCCCTCTCCTTATAATTCCCTTCTACCTTGGTTGCTGGTTGAGATTCAGCTGGGCACCTGCACTGCAAATTACCAAGAGCCAACCTTATTCCTTTATTCAGACCTCAGCTGAAGAATTCATGGCAGTGGCTCACACCCGGCACCCAAACAAACCTGCACATCTCCCTGTGTGTCTGCTACCTCTAACCACTGACCCAGGGGAGTATCTGGGGTCCCTGTGCCATGTCCCAAGATACTTGATCATATTCCTCCAGCATAGGCACTTTCCAATTGTGCCATATACACCGAGTTTTCCCAGAGATACTTCATTTGCTCAGAGGAATTATGAAATAAAATGAACGCATCCCCCAAAGGAAGCTTTTTCTTATTCTCCCAGTGAGATAAGTCTTTAGCATCAACCTACAGATTTTTGTTTCAAAGTTTGCTTTCTAGACTAAACAAAATCATTAACCCAACAAAATAAATATGAATATATAATAACGTAGATTTATCCATACTCTTAGGAGTTTTGAAGCTAATAATTTGTAACAAAAAAGTATATCTTCTTCTGGAGCATTAGTATAACAGTTTCTCAATCAAAACTAGAAGAAAAGCTTGGTGTGGTGGTGAAAGCCTATAATCCCAGTACATGGGAGGCTGAGACAGGAGGACCATAGGTTTGAGGCCAGCTTCAGCAACTTAGCGAAACCCTCAGTACATTAGAGAGAGCTTGTTTTAAAATTTAAAAAGGGGGGGGCTGAGGGTGTAGCTCAGAGGTAGAATGCCCCTAAAACAACAAAAACCTAGAAGAAAACTTCAAATAAAGAATTGTAGGCAAAAATAACTTCCTGGAAGTTTTCAGTTATCTCTGTGTTGGGTTTCCTAATTTTGCAATTAATTACTACTTTTTGAGTGAAGTAAGAATAATTCCATACGCAATGATTATCATTTTAATACTGACTAATAGATATGAAATTGCCACAGTTTTGTTTGTTGGAATTGATCCAAGTCACTGCTATCTAGCCTGAGGTGGTATTTGGAAAGGAATAAATTCTTCCTGATGAATATTAGCATAATGTGACCATGCATACAATGAGGTAGTCTTCCCATCTGCTTAACAAGGATTTTAGATCATTCTATTAAGTTACTTCTTATATATGAGCTTATAACAATTTTATTGGATTGAGAAAAGAATTGTTTGGTTTGAGAGAGTAATTTATATTGTATTTAAATGACTTGAAATAAATGTTAGAGATGTAGGTCTGATAAATCTATTATACCATAGGAAATGTGCATTATATAGGTGGTATTACTGATGAAATTATCTTGAGTGATGTTTCTGATTGGAATCAATGATTTCAGAAAGCTGAGAGAGGAGTCTAGTAGATCAAGGTAGGTCTTAAAAGATTGGATATCTGTCAAGGTCAGCCCTTGTGGTGTAATGGAGCCAGCTCATGCCCGCTTAGAAGGGACAGTGACTCCATTTTCAGGAAATTTTTTGAGTCAACTATTTAACATAGTCACTATTAAGAATTAAAATATGTTCAGCCATAAAGAAGTACAAAATTATGTCATTTGCAGGAAAATGGATGGAACTAGAGAATATTATGCTAAGTGAGATCAACCTGTCTCAGAAAGTCAAGAGTCATATATCTCTCATAAGTGGAAGCTAGAAAGAAAATAGGAAACAAACGGGACTTCAGATCACTGAGGAGAGAGACCAGTAGAACAGCTGAAGGGCTTTGGAGAGGGAGGTGGGGAGGGGAAAGGAGGATTGAGGAAGGAAACAGTTCAAATGATGCTATGCCCACATCTGAAGGTATTACTACCAATCCCACTAATATGCATGGGAAGAGAAGAGGGCGGAGCAGGGAGAGATGTAGAAGGAAATACACCAAGTGCTGTGTGCATGTATGTTTGTATCACTTTGAATTTCACTATGATGCATACTTACAGGCACCAGTAAAAAAGAATTAAATTTTATAATCCTGCCGTGATATAAAGTATATTAAAAACAAAGATAATAAATACTCAAAATTCACCACTTCTTAAATAGTTCACTCTATTTTATTATTGTCTGTGCTGTTGAGGTTGTTTGCATTTATCGTGTCCCCATGGTGGAGATACTATGTTATGATATGCAATTGTGAGTCTTTCCTCACCTCTATATTCAAGGATACTATGATTGAAATTGCCCATGGAGAGAGTATTTACATGATGGAAATCAGTAAATGCTTCATTTATGGTTCTTTTGATTGTATAAGCTTGAGAAAATGCTATCAATGTAGATTATACTTAGAAGTGTGTTGTCTCTCAAGGTGTTATATTATTAACAGCACAAAGAAATGAGAAGATGGTCTTCTAGTGTGCAGAAACTCTTATATGATCCAGCAAGGAAATCACGTATGTCATTGACAGATGAGTGAAGTTCTGATATGCATCTTTGTTGTTTCGCTTCCAGCTTACTTGTTAATATAAATGAAAAACATCAACTAACATTCAATCGGCATGTTTGTCACTGGCATGAATGGCTTTTTGCTGGATCAGATAGTAATCATGTATTTATTTGGAGTCTGATTTTGTAGCATTATTATTGGTGATAGAATTATAAAAACTAATAGTGGATTTTAGGAAATAACATCACAGAGTATTGTATAGAGCATTAACTAAATAGTATTGCATAATTTTTTATTTGTAAACTGTGTTACACGTTTTTGTATTAATTTTTACTAAATGTATATATGCCTATATATGCATATTGCCCCCCCCAGAGGCTTATTGTTAGACAACCACCATGACACAATTGATTGGTTGTTATTTTTCCTAAAAACAAGTTTAGGAACCTCTGCTGTCTTCATCTTCACATATCACTTTTTTTTTTTCAGTACTGGTGATTGAACCCAGGGCCTCACTGAGTAGCTGAGGCTGGCCACAAACCTGGATCCTTCTGTCTCAGCCTCCCAAGTACTGGGATTACAAGTGTGCACCACCACGCCTGGCTACACATATCACTTTTAAGTGTGTGAGATTAAAGGTTTTGTCAAGAATTATTTAACTCAAGGAGCATCATAAAGACATTTCTTTTTTATATACTTTTATTGGCGCATTATAATCTCACATCATAATGTAGTTCATAGTGATAGTGACATACAAGCACACAGCACTTGGTGGGCTTTCCCCTGGCTCCACCCCACTCCCCCCTTTCCCATACAGGATATTGAGATTAACATTGGTATTGTCGCATATGTACATAATGTCAATGAGAGTGATTCCTTTATTGATCCTCCCTCTCCCCCCTCCCCCACTTCCCCTAGACCACCTCCCTGGCTCCACTGGAGTCTCTCTTTCATTATCTGAAGTTCCTCTGATATCTCAATTACTCCCTAGCTTTGCATATGAGAGAAAACATATGACCCTTCACTTTCTGTGACTGGCTAATCTCACTTAACATAATGATCTCCAGGTCCATCCATTTCCCTGCAAATGACATTATTTTGTTCCTCTTTATTGCTGAGTAGAATTCTATTGTGTGTCTATCCCATAATTTTATAATCCATTCATCTGTTGATGGACACCTAAGTTGGTTCCATAAGTTGGCTATTGTGAATTGTGCTGCTATAAACATGGATATGCATACATTACTATAATTTTCTGATTTTGGTCCCTTTGGAAAGATACCCAGGAGTGGTATAGCTAGATCATATTCCCAGTTTTCTGAGGAATCTCCACACTGATCTCCATAGCGGCTGCTCTAATTTACAATCCCACCAACAGTGAGAAGAGTTCCTATTTCTTCACATCCTCGCCAGCATTTATTGTTGTTTGACTTCTTGATGATTGCCATTCTGATTGTGGTTAGATGGAATCTCAGTGTAGTTTTGATTTGCATCTCCCTGATTGCTAATGATGTTGAACATTTTTTCATGTATTAATTGGCCATTTGTATTTATTCTGTTGTGAAGTGTCTATCTAGTTCAATTGCTCATTTCTTCACCGGGTTATTTTTTTTAGTGTTAAGTCCTTTAAGTACTTTGTACATTCTAGATAAAGACATTTCTAGATGATTATTCTGTAGCATTTTGGCCACAACACCAACTTTTTTCCTTAAGAGAAGATGCTGTTTATGAATTATTCTTAGTATTTAAACTTCTCTGGATAGTAAAATTAAAGTGAGATGTTTTATTTTTGTTCATATTAAGTTAAATACAGTGTTTCTCCCCAGCTTATTAGTTTCTTTGGTCCATATTTCTCTTCATAAGGAAATCAATATTCAAATGTTTCCTATTATATTCTTTATCTTCATCATAATAGCATATACGTAAATGTGTTAGATACAGGTGTAGATGTAAATATAGATGTAAAGTTATATGCAGATGGGCCCAAATGACATGCATGCTCCTAAAAGTGAAGCACATTCAGTTTAGACAGTGAACAACTGAGTGCATTTAGACAGGAGTGCCCTGGAAAATAAAGGGATTCACAGCCACATCACATAAGACTGAATAATGGGGAAAAAAAGTCAACTTACAGAAAAAAAAAAAAGCCAACTTAGAAAGCCACGGGAGAGGTCTGCAAAAACTGGAAAGTACATTTTTAAGTGTTGGAGAAAGACTAGTCCTTAATCTGGGTGGTTTCAGAGGGCTTAACAAACTTCAATGAATGGACGTTGTAGGGAGGGAGATTGGCATAATGCAAGAAAAATGACCTAATAGCTAGAACTGTCCAAAATTAAACATAGCCTCCAACAAGGGGATAATTCTTCATTGTTAGAAGTCTTCAGGCAATTCCGAGTTGTTACAGATGGTGTTCAGATGGTCACCCTTCTAGTTCTACAATTTTGTGACCACCTGACTTCTCACTTGTATATTATAACCAAAGCAGGAGCCAGGCCTTCTAAATGTGTGTGCCCATTTGAAAACTAGATAAACATGTTGGTTTAGAAATTTAAGAACTGAAATCAGCCTTTCAAATGTGATAACTGAAAATACACATGGTCATATACTATTTCAAATGTCATTTGTGGGAAGATGGATGGAACTAGAGAATAGTTTGCTAAGTGAGATCAGCCAGGCACAGAAAGTCAGGGTTAGTGTGTTTTCTCTCATAGGTGGAAGCTGGAGAGAAAATGGGAAACAAAAGGGACTTCAGATAAATAAGGAGAGAGACCAGTACAATAGTGGGAGGTGGGGTGGGGTAAAAGGAGAATAGATGAAGGAACAGTTCAAGTGATGCTCTGCCCGTATATGAAGGCTTCTCTACCAATCTCACTAACATGCGTGGGGAGGGGGTGGGAGCAGGGTTGGATCTGCAAGGAATCACACCAAGTTCTGTGTGTATGTGTGTTTGTATCACTTTAAACCTCGCTATGATATATAATTACAGTGCACCAATAAAAATATTAAAATGTTAAAAAAAAGAAAAAATTCAGGTGAAATCCCATTGAAACAAACACCTTTGAAAAGAAGGCTTTTGCCGGGCGTGGTGGCGCACGCTTGTAACTCCAGTACTTGGGAGGCTGAGACAGGAGGTGCCGGGTTTGTGGCCAGCCTCAGCTACTTAGTGAGGCCCTCTGCAACTTAGTGAGACCCTGTTTCAAAATAAAGAATAAAAAATAGGGCTGGGGATGTAGCTCGGAGGTAGAAAGCCCCTGGCTTCAATTCCCACTACCGCAAAAAAAAAGGCTTTAATAACAAAAATGTTTCTGTTTACTGGAGGTAGCACATAGCACAAAACCCCTGTGATCTTTTAACTGTAGATAATATATTAGTGTATTATTATACCATTGGTGCTATGCTTGATCACAAATTCCCTCTTTGGCCACTCTTTTTTCAGCATAGTTATTTTACAGCCAAAAATAAGGGTCGGGATAGAGTGAAACATTCAAGAACAGTGTTTAAATTGAGTTACCACTGGCGAGTTATTTCAGCAAGTATCCACATGAAATTGTGAGAGCATAAGAATTGAGTGGGTTTTTTTTTTCTTTCTACTTTTAAAAATACATTATCTTCTCTGGAGACCAATTATATCCCCCGAATCAGTGTTTTACTTGAAAAAGTTCATAGATCAAATGAACAAAAATGAAACTTGACTGGCACTCCAGAATATTAATTAGACTTGGCTATGTAGCTATATAATAACTTTGTGCTGAAAGGATTTGTGTTGATTAGCAATGCTAATCAGATTTCTAAATTTTTGGTTCCCCTGAGAAAAGATACTTCCATCCTAAGCTATTATGGATTGGATGTTTATATTTTTAACCCCTCTAGCTAACTATTCTTGATTTTTGTAAGACAGTTGAAATTTTTGAATTTTAATTTTATTCTTACAGAAAAAAATTATTTCTAGGGATCAGAAACTCACATGGATATCTTGGTTTTATCCTCGAGTCAGCTTGGATATAAATGGCAAAAAAAACCCCCACAGATTATAAAAAGAAATGTAGGGAAAACTCCTGAAATAGATCATTCTCTTGAATATAAATTCAAAAACTATGCTCAGGAACCCACTTTATGAAAATGCCTCACCATTGTTTGTAAAAGCCCAGGGAGAGAAAGTGCTTTGGCTTTGTTTTGTTTTATACTTTATATTTATTATTTTAAGCATCAGGAACCTCTAAGTAAAACGATTGAGTAAAATGTGTTAGAATTTTAAAACACTACCACCAAACAATCGTATCCTGGGATAAGGAGTCTGGCTCAGAGGGTCATGGCTGCAGTAGACAGGGTTCCAGCAGTAACTTGGAGAAACCTACCAAGGGAAAAACAAACTTCATGTTTTCTTCTCAAATCAAAATAAAAAGAGTGGAGGGTATACAAGGAGAAGGAATAGTCAAGCAAATAGAATATCGTTTGTAGAGGTATGTAGAGGACACAAGAGCTGAAATGACTGGAGGTAAAATCAGGGCTCTTAAAGATCTAGCCACTAACACAGTCAACTCACAAATGATCTAGAAATTTGAAGGAGAAACAGGTGAGATATTATTACATCTTCTTCCTGGTTTTATTTCTTTTTATTATAAATTGGCTCTTCAGGGACTGGGCTTCAGAAATAGTTCATCTCTAGTTTCTATAAACCTAGAAAGTGCCTCATTTCTACAAAATCCACCCTAGACTTAAATAATGTGCGAACCACATGGAGTTGCTTATTATAGAGATTCACTAGAAACATTTGCCTCCAATATGGTGCATTGCTATTGGTCACAGAGCTGTGGTAAGCAAGGGTAGAGAAAAGAGCACAAATGCATTGCCATTATTGGGGGGAAATTCAAGGAAAATGCCCTTCTGCCTAGTCCATAGCATACTTTTAATATATACAGACCAGTAGGGTATATCTTTTAAGAAATAGTTTTACTGAACATTAATTTGGGGCCCTCAGGATACTAGGCTGTAAGGTTTACAAAAAAAAACTATGAATGCATCAGTGTATATACAAGTAAACATATGTTGAATATGGACATGGGATGGCATAGAAAAAGTGCTTAGATTACATACATAAAAATAAACATTACAAAGGAAGTTATTGGGTGAAACCAAATCTCTTTGCCATTTTTGTCATTGTTAAAAGCCAAGTGATGGTGTTGGTGATAGTGGTCATGATTATCACCTTTCGACTGATAGTAAAAACCTTGTCTACCTTCCAATAATTTAAATTAGAGGCAAGCTCATTCATCTCTTCTGCAGGGTTAGAATGAATATTTGACTATAGGAGTTTAGCATTTACCCTTCATGGGTCAATGGATAGGTGAGTCTTAAAACCTCTTTAGGTGGAGATTATTCTAATAGAAACTTCTTCCAGCCCCCTGCCTTTCAAAAGCCCAAAGCAATATTCCATATTTCTTAGAAGAAATAAGGTCAAATGTGGGGAAAGTACAGATAAATAATATCATTCACATGGAAATCATCACCTCAAGTTAATGAAAAGATGATTTTTCTGGGAAACAGAGATGGAACTGATTTTTGATGGTATTAAAGGCAAGGAATTTTATTTTAGAAGTTGTTATTGGTAAGGTGCTGACTTACAGTTTTTATACCATAAAAATGAAGTTAAACCTTATGCCAAAGGGAAATTATTGCCTTTTAATGCTCAGTGATAATTGTTGTGTGTGCTGTGAGCACTGTGCTGCTAATTAAAGAAATTACCAAATGAGTCTTAGAGGAAAAGTAATTAAAACATTTTTAATGACTTACAAACATATTTGAGTACATGTGCAGGGAGATAGGAAGACAGATGTGTGTGTACGTGTTTGCATTGTATGTCTGTGTTCCTTTGATTTACACAGGCATAAATCACAGTGGTTTAAGTACCTAAAATATAAATTAGCAGTTAAATATACATATATTTGATGAGCAGTTATATTATCAGTTGTGAAAAGGCAGAAGAGGTACCCCTAGTACCAGGCAGGCATGGGAAGCATCTTTGAGGTTATTGGTTTTACTCTTCACTCAGCAGACGGGCACTATGAGACTTAGACTGGTGCCCATGATCCCAGACCCAACCTGGTCTCCTATGCCTCTGACCAGTGTTCCTCAATCTCTCAGCGGTGTGATAAGCAGTCCTATCTTTGTTCTTAACAAACTTTGTTTTCTTTTGATCCTCACAGTAAAGCTCAGCTTTCCTCAAACACTTCAAAGCTTTTTTGGAAGTACCTTCAATTAACATTTGATCTCATTCCTCCCCTATTCCTTGTTTTCCAGTACACTGGGCTCCAAACTTCAATCCAGCATCCCTCTCTGCCACCCTGTCACTGTTCCCTGTGTCCGGCAGACACAGGGAGACACAGTAGAGAGCCTGCTACTCTGCCTCACATGAAGTATTTAATAGTCTCAAAAGCCAGACCAGGACTAGCCTAATCCATATGACTTCCTGAGTTCCATGGAAATCTCAGAAGTAAGAGCTGAAACTTTTCTGTTACTGAGATAAAAGCCATAGGTACCCAGACTTTGGCTGGTGTGTTGTTTGGGGGGGGGAGCTAGGAATTGATCAAGTGAAGACTCCTGGAATGCAGGTATCAGACCTGGTACATTTGTTTTATAGGTGCCACCATTCTTAAGAAGAGAAGAATTAGAATATTTGGGAAAAATAAAATAAGATTTTTTTAAAAAAATAGACACTTTTGCTTTATATAATGTGGGTGTATAGTTCTGACATTAGCTTCTCTTACCTATATTGTGGAAATATTTGATCATAGATCCATTCAAGTTGAGTGTTTGTTCTCATCAGCAGATAAGATTATTGGGAGATGTGATATTCACTGTCCTACAGTGGATTTAGGCAAAGTCTACTCAACAGACTTTCATCTCCATCTAACGATTATCTTGTTAGGCTAACTCATTCAAGGACTGAACCCAGGGGCTTTCTAACCCTGGGCTATACCCTCAACCGAAGTTTTTATTTTGAAGCAGGGTCTCACTAAATAGCGTTGCCATCAAACCTGCAATCCTCCTGTCTCAGCCTACCAAGTACTGGGATTACAGACGTGTGCCACCATGCCCAGCTGATCTCTATCATCATTAACTACTGTTTGTTGCATATTTATGAGGTGCCATGAATAGTCAAGCACTTTGTTAGGCACTGTTTAACATTATAATAAATGAGGAAGGTGCGACTTGAACTCAGGTCTCTCTGCCCCCAAATCCCTTCTCTTAGCCACTAACCTACTATATAGTGGCTAACCTTCTCTTAGCCACTAACCTCCATATAACCATTATACTTGTGTGTTTGATGCTTTCCACTCTCCTTCCAACCTCCCTCTTCTCTGTGACATCATTTTCTCTTTCCTCCTGCATCAAGTACCCTGACATTCTCCTTCCTTCCAAATAGAAATCATCATTCTTATTTACTTTGAGATTTTAATGTTAATGCCCCCCCAAGAGTACTTGAACATCGAGGAGAGAAATTCTTAAGCAAAAGAAATTTTAAAGTCAGAAACAGAATTGCAGGAAATACATTAGGTATGCATTGAGGAAGTTCAGGGGTGAATTAAGAGCCTATCCCAGTTTCTCCAAAATGACATTATGCAGCAGGTACCTTCTTTTGTGTGGTAAGCCTGAGAGAACTCCTTTTTTTGAAATGAGTTATAGCCAAGAAACCCATGTATTCAGTTGCATATCAATTTTGTACATTTTGAAAGATAGGTATATTTCAAAAGAATTCAGCAGTGTGTACCCAGAAAATTACTTAATAGCAAATGAATTATTGCTTCCCTTGTTATATAGTAAATCAGTATGATAATAAATCTTCCCTGTGGTTGCTGAAACTTGGGTTGTGGGCATAGAGCAATGGAGAATAAACATAAATGCCTCACAAGGAAGTGCAAATTTGAGTTACAACATTTTCCTCCCTGGGAAACCAATTCCTGTACTGACACCATCAAGATTAGAAAAAATGAATAAACTAAAACCAAAATGTTCTAGCATACTTTGAGTTAAACATGGGAGATTATTAGCAGGAGTATAAGAACAGACCAAGGCGGGCGTGATGGCACATCCCTTTGTAATCTTAGTATGTGAGGGGCTGAGACAGGAGGATCGAAGTTTCGAAGTCAGCCTCAGCAACTTAGTGAGGCTCTCAATAACTTAGTAAGACCTTGTTTCCAAATAAAAAATCAAAAAGGGTTGGGGGCGTAGCTCAGAGCTAGAATGTCCCTGAGTTCAACCCACAGTGTGCATGCACACACAAAAGAACAGACGAAAGAGAAAGGAGAAAATTGATATCAAAGAAATAATACAAAAACCATTTCTTATAAAGACATGAAACTCTAGAGGAAAAGGCCCACTAAGTACCTCACACACAATGAGTGAATAAAGATCACACCACAGTAAATAAGTCACTGTGAAATGTGAGAACATACTGAACATTTTCAGAAACAAAAGGGCACGTCTCAGGATTGGGGTGGTATCAGTTTTCTCAATAATCACTTGAGAAGTTAGAAGACAACAGAGCAATGCATAGATTTATAAGTTTAGCAAGTGGACTTGCAGCATGCAGCAAATGGTAGTTTTCAGTCACTGACGTTCACCTTTATTTATTTTTTGCGGTACTGGGGATTGAACCCAGGGGCATTCTACCTCTGAGCTACATCCCAGCCCTATTTTTTATTCTTTATTTTTGAAACAGGGTGTCACTAAGTTGCAGAGGACCTCACTAAGTAGCTGAGGCTGGCTTTGAACCTGTGATCCTCCTGTTCCAGCCTCCCAAGTACTGGGATTACAAGCGTGCGCCACCACGCCCGGCTTCAACATTCACCTTTCAAAAACTGCATTTCCCATACACTGCTTCCTGGAAAGCTACTGAAGGGTGTGCTCCACCAAAATGAGAGGATAAGCCCCCCCTCCAAAAATAAGACCCAAGAGACACAAAAGGGATTGGGACCCAAGAGAGAGGTAGAGGGAATTCCCAGGAGCATGGTAGAAGCCAGGCCTGTTCAGAACTGAACACTAGGATGTACCCCAATGTCTCTGAAGCTGAAATGGGAATAATAAGATGCCTAATGTGTTCAATGATGTTGAGGGCATTTTGCAAAGAGTTTGGTAGATGAAACAATGATTTTCAGATAGAAAACTACTAAATAGACAATGTGATTATTAATTACCAAAAACTTTAAGAAATGATTGAAGATAACCATTATAAACTAAGTGTTTTAGCGCCGGGCGTGGTGGCGCACGCTTGTAATCCCAGTACTTTGGGAGGCGGAGACCGGAGGATACGGGTTTGCGGCCAGCCTCAGCTCTCACGCGTGCGCTCTCTCTCTCTCTCTCTCTCTCTCTCTCTCCCTGTGTCTGTCTCTCTCTCTCTACTTAGTGAGGCCCTCCGCAACTTCGTGAGACCCGGTTTCAAAATAAAGTGTAAAAAAAAATAGGGCCGGGGGCGTAGTGCGGAGGTAGAATGCCCCTGCATTTAATCCCCGGTACCGCAAACAAAACAAAACAAAAAAAACCTAAGTGTCTTAATTGTGAGCAGTAAGTACATAATAATAATGCAAACATCACAATTTGATTCATTCAAAGATAATACTAGAATTATCTTGGGAGAGAATAAAAAAGAAGGATACAAAGAAATGAGGTAGAGAGAACTAAATTCTTATCCTGCAGGAGAAAGCTATAAATAATGACTAAAACAGAAAATCAAGAAATAACATGATGAGCCTATTATTTAGAAATATAGATGCTGAGGGGAACTAATGTCTATGGAGAGATGGGGCTGGATAAGCAGTTTTCCCTATCAGCCTTGTACTATTTGACTTAAAAAATGTGTTGTATTTAAAACTTGAAAATCTGACCTTAAGAAAAAGCTTTCCTATATGAGCCCCCAAATAAATTAATAGTGGGTTTGGTTCTTTATACCACAAGTTTTTCAGGTTAATAAGAATGTATGTCCTAAATGGTTCAAATACAAAACAATGTATCAAACTCAAGGGCTTGTAATTCACAAGGAAGGGGAAAGAAAGTTCTTGGGGTAGGAGACTACAAGACCCTCATTTGATGCTATTTGAAATGGCATGAAATAAAATCCAAGCCAAGTGCAGGAGCCACATGGTAGGAAGAATTTATAACCAACATTTCTCTGAGTTTGACAAATATCACATCAGACATTTACTAACCAGCAGCCCATTAATTCCATGAGTATAGTAATATTGTATCAAACAAATTCTTTGTTAAATGCATGTCATATTAGTTAGTACTATGTTAAACTTCTTATATTTGATTATAATACTCAGTATACTTAAAATAATAATATATAATAACTAGAATAGGACACCACCAATGCAATGCACTATTACCTCTGTCTTTCGTGGAAATCCATACCTTTAATGAAAAGCAATACAATATTTTACATATCACATTTCTGGGGGCTATTCTAACCTGTTGATTGATTAAAAATATATTGGTTTTCCACAGCTGTTCGGTGATAGAAACAGTTTAAGAGAAAACCCAAATTTACTAATTTATTGACAACTCAACAAGATAATCTTTATATTAAAATATATTTACATTCTATTCTTCTATGTTTTATTTTTTAAATGTTGATTTTTACTCTATGTCATGAAATATGTTAAGAATAGGATTTATGTTTCAATGGAATGAAGTAGAATATTTCAGAATATTATGGAATGGAACAGAGTACTTGTTGGCTGAGAATTTGAAAAATTCTACATAATCACACATTGCCTTCTTAATAGAAACCCTACCCTTTATGCTTTTCAAAAGCCTCAGTTCTCATTGAATCTGATACAGGGATGCCAGGCCTGGTGAGAATCCCCAAAACTGGAGAAATACTTGAACCAGCACTTTTGGTGTTTTGACAAACTTTCTAGCCAATTGACAAGAGTCTGTTAGTCTTCCTACCTAATTTTTCAATCTTTTAAAAATATTTTTTTACCATGACCCATAGTGAAAACAATGTTGGTAAGGGTAAAAATAAGTAAGGGTAGTTATGGTTCTGTACAACTTTTGTTTTAGTTATATATAATTGAGAGAGAGAGAGAGAGAATATTTGTTAAGAATATGACTTTCATGTGCACCAGCCCTAGCTTTCTATCCCAGCTGCACCAGTTACAAATTGTGTAAACTCAGGCAAGTTACTTATTCTTTGTAAACCTTAATTTTCTTTAGATAGGAACAATAATAACCTCCATAGAGTTCTCTCCAAGACTGAATTCAATAATCCAAGTTGGCCTGGTGCTACAGGCCTATAGTTCCAGTTACTTGGAAAGCTAAAGTGGAAGGATGGCTTGACCCCAGAAGTTCAAGGCTAGGCTGGACAGCATCGTGAGACGCTGTGTTTAAAAAAAAAAAAGTTAAAAAAAGTTGTAACTGAAATAATCCCTGTCACCATGCTTTTTCTAGTTCAGGACAAAGATAAAGCCTTCAATGCTGGCTTTCATTACCGAATGTTTTCTCCTACCCAGACTTTTCTCTCTCACCAGAATTCTTTCCTATGTGATGTAGTTAAGACTAGCAATTTATAAATGATTTTCCCAACTGATTATAAAATCTTGTTCAATATTTCTCTGTTAAGACATGCTTCTCATTATTTTTTTTCATTACCTTATGATAGGCACATAGTATGTTTGCTGTTTTCTTATTTAATTTATGCATTTGACCAGCCTATCTTTGTTCAGAAGTTTGTATATCCATCTAGGAGGAAAAGATTAATGTGTAATAACTTTGAATAATTGATGGAATATACAGATAAATATTTAATAACCAGGTTTAGGTAATGATGGTGATCATTGATAATATATCCAGGGTAAGGGATCTGATTCCTTTTCCATTTTTTTAACCTAATTGGTAATTTAATCTCAAGCCTTTCATTTGAACCTTTTACCAGTTTTATGAAATGTATGTGTGTGTGTGTGTGTGCGTGTGTATGTATTGCAGAATTCAGCACTTCTTGAAATTTATACTGCAGTCTACCTTTAAGTCATGAACTTACCCTGTGTGTTTAGAATGTAACTAGTTTATGAAATTCACATGATTTGCACATACTGGAATTTGGGCAAACCACAAGGAACAGTATGACCAGTGGAAAGAGCACATGATCTGGTAGAGCCCAATCACCCACAAAAACTAGTTTCTCTGGCTTATGGAGAAACCTGGGCAAGCTAACCTTTAAAGAGACTCAGTCTCCCCAATCAGTTGAATGGGCATATTCATAGGCCACTGTGTAAAATAAAGTTGGAAAAGCATTTGACATTGGTCTCGTGCAGAATAAGCAGTCAAAAATATTTTTAAAGAGAGGTTGAGGCTGCATATAATTGCAGGACAGGAGGGATCAAAGCAAGCAGGAATATTGCCTTTCCCTGATGCTCCATTTTCTTTTCTCTTTATTTTAAACTGACTACTTCTATCTTAATCTGCTTGCTGATTCAGGTCCAAGTAGGAGTCTACACTCAGAGGTCCTAAATATAAATACCTCAAGAACTGTGTGGCTTGAGCAAGTTACTTAGTTTTTCTGAGCCTCAGTTTCCTCATATATAAATATTGACTCATGTTTAGTTGTTGAGTAGATTTCAGCTGATGTGCATAAGTCAGCTGTCATTATGATTGACAAAAATAGTAGGTCTCAATCAAAGCTCAAGTTATACAAATGTCTAAGCCGTGGGAGCCATTGCCTCATTGTGCTATGTGCGATGAGAACTTGCTCTGTCTTGATCTTTTCTTCCTGTGGTGATGAATGCACATTCTCCAGCCCCTGGGGACACCTCAAAGGTTAGTTGCTTCTTCAGAGAAATAAGAAAATCCACAACAGACCTAAGTTAATAACCACCAAATCAGGTGTAACCACGGAAGAAGGTTGGTGAGAAATAGAACATTTGTTTGATTAGATGCCTGTGAAAATAATATCTTCAATTTTTGGGAGGTTAGACCTGAATAAAAACATCCACTCCTAAAATATAGTCCTTTACAGTTAATCATAATTTCCTCAGATATTAGAGAATCAATTGATAGCTAATTTGGGGCATTTTCAAAACTATTGTGGAGCTTCATCTACTGTCATTTATGGCTTGGCCAACATTTAAAATACAATAAATACAAGAGCAACACTTGTATTATCTTTTGCTAATTTTCTGAATCTTGTGGGCATTTTTAAGGCTTCTATTATGATTGTAGTGCCTTGTAGCAATGGCGCCGGGGTTTCTTGGAGAGGGAATTTAGCTTTCCTTGATCTGACCTTTGTTCTATTTTTTATTCTTTTACTTCCAGTTGTATACACTGGCATTTCAGCAGTTTCACATGTGTCAAGAAGAAAAATCAAGTAACTAGTTTTGAAATCTGTAAACTAATGAGTATCAATGTAGATATATGGAATATAAGTTGAACATATGCATATGCATAGTGACTACACATGACTAAGAAGCAAAACGATATGCCTCATGCTCTACTTGAATATCCTCATCGAAAGTATGAATTACTTGTGACTTATACATGTGTGGATCTGGTGCAGATTAGTAAGTTAACATCTATGGAAGGTTTTATTTACTCTGACCACTTTGGGAAACAAGGGCAGTAGAAATGAAGAAAGCTTCAATTCCTGGTTAGTTTGCTACAAAATTCAACCTGCTACTAATTTTCTCCAATATGGAAATTCTATTTAATCTTGCCCATTTTCAGAAATGAAATTGCACCGCACAAAAGCGATCAACAATTATACTTTCATGAAATGGCCAATCATATTTTGAAATACATGAAAAATCACTTCCTAGATAGCATGAAGATTCTTAACCATTGTCATTAGAGCTGTTGTCACTCTGGTAACAATAGTGCTTTCCAAGACATATTAGAAAGTTTAATTCTCCAAATATTCATTTGACTCACACAACAGTGCCTTAAGTAGCAGAGGTGCATCTTGTAAGTTTTCCTATCTCTGTAAAGCAAGGTGTATTTTCAGAATTGAGTTTGCTTACATTTTGCTTGAGACAATCAGCTGAGGTACAAATAGCTCCTCAGGCTTCTGGCCAGACTTTATTTTTCTCTTCTTCCCTTCTTTATATTTTTCTCTGTGTATATGTGTTTGTGTGTGGCAGAAAGGAAAGTTTAGATTGTCTATAGAAACACTGATACATTTTCCAAAATAATTCAAGTCTGAGGCCTTTAATGTTAGATGTCTGTTAAAATGTCTATGTATTTTGCAATTTATATAATAAATAAAAGTATAGATACTGGGCCATGATATAAAAATACCTACAATAATCCTTTTTATTTTTCCTTTCCTTCTTTTTAATTGCACTTCAACTTGCATAGAAAATATTATTATTCTCTCTACAAGTGAGAAAATGCCACACCATTAGATCTGAAGTCATGCACCAACCCAGTACTTATCTTGAAACTTTGAACCATGTATATGTAAGGTAGGCATTTATGTGTGTCCGTGGCAGTGCGTTAGCAGAAAGATTCCCATATGGTGGGAATTCAGTGTTAGATGGTATTTTTAAAGTTGAAATTAGATTCTCTGCTTTGATTATTCCATTGTGGGTCCCAGTTATATTTTAGTGTCCTTCACCCTTTCCTCCTTTATTATTTATAACCTGTACTCTTTGAGCAATGACCAGTACTAATCTGTAACCTTCTGTCCTTCTGCCTGATTCGCTGCCTTTTTTGAAACTCCAAGATTGAAGCATATATTCTGAGACTTTCTGTTAAAAAAATATATTACATTTTTTTCATATTTCTGAGCCTGAAATAAGAATCAGTCTTGGGTTTGCTAGTCTCATTCATTTTCAGCAGGCCAGCTTCTAAAAAGAAAGAGAGAGAGAGGGAGAGAGGACTAAAATATAAAGAAATCACATATTTGTATTCATTATATACCTCTCTCACATGAACACACAGATATACTTTTGCATATACATTTGTTAAAAATATTTTGTTTTGCTCTTGATTGCTAGATTAATGCATTGGGTCTTTCTTCTTTCTTGCTGTCTTTTTCATCCCCCTTTATATCTTTCCATCCACAATAGCTGGACCTAAGTAATAATAAAAACAAAGAATCACAATTCATTTGTTCTTGGTGTGCATTAAAAAGAAGTGGGGCATAAAGCAGCATTAGCAGCAAATTCCCTGAGGACCAAAGCCTCCCACTGCTTCCAGCCTCCTGAATGGTGCCCGTCCCTCTCACACAGCTAATGACTGAAATGGAATCCGCTGCCACCGGGAGCTTTTAATTTCTTTACATTGTTCAGGTTGCACCGATGCAATGCAAAGTGACAGCTTCCCTTCCTGCCTGGCTCACTGTCAGTTCTTGCATGAGACAGCCAGGATGCACGTCTTTATCTGCACGTTGGGCCTAACTGTGTGGCCATGCACCCTGAATTCAGTGTTGGCTAAGGTATAGATAGCCAGCAATGTGGGCATGTGTGTAAACCATCTCACATCCACAGGGCTCTCTGGGGAATGAAGGAAAGTGGTGGCCAGGCCTGCATTCCTCAGGATTCACAAACTGAAGAACTTGGGTTTGGTTAAAAGCCACTATTTAGAGGGCAGGGAAACTCCAGGGAAGATACAGCTGTGAGAAAGGGCAGGCAAATTGAAGATGTGGACCTGGACATGAAAGCCAGTTGCTTCGGTTCATTCAGGTAACCCCTGAAGCCTGTCACATTTGTCCATGAGCACGCCATCGTTTAGTAGGGTGTTGAGAGAGTCCGTGTTGGTTAAGTATGTGCTGTGCATTTCTTTTTCTTCTCCTAGAAATGGCTGCATGAATTGCAACATGGCTCATGGACTTCTGCCTTGCCCAGTCTCTATTTAGAAATAAAAATGATCAAATCTGGCCTAAGATATTCCTAAGCGTGTCCCAGTCAACAGTTCAAAGACATTCTCATTATAGGAGTGATTCAGACCCTTTCACCTGGAAGCTAACACACACTAATGCTGCATATGAAAAAGACAACACCAATTGCATGTATAATTTTTCTTAAATACATACAAAGATACACAAAGATATTCATAATCTGTAACAACATAAACCTATCTGCAAGGGGCTTATTGGAATCCAGTCAAAGTAGAGTAATTTGTTAGACCAGTAGGCTAAAGAAATAGATTAAGGACTTTAAAAGCAGGGGAAATAGGCTTCTGACCAGGACTATCCAGCGGCCAATGCAAACCACATAGATAATTTTAAATTTTCTAGTAGCCGCATTAATAAAATAAAAAAGGAACAGAAGTTATAATACATTTTATTTAACCTCATGTAAAAATACTATCATTTCAACATACAAATTAAAATTATTTATGAGATAAAAATTTCAAGAATGAATGAGTTATTTTACGTTCTTTCTTTTTGTCTTCGGAGTCTGGATATAGTTTACACTGATAGCACATCTCAACCGGACTTGGCACACGTAAGTGCTCAATGGCCACTTGAGCACTTGTGGCTTGCGGCTGCTGTCATAGCACAGCACTAGACAGACATGGGGACTCATAAGAAGCTCTGGTTGCTTACCGAAAATATGTCTATTTTAGAAATAACAACGAGGGATCGTGATAGTATCTTGGCTTAGGCAAGCAACACTCATTCATTTCTTCATTCAGGCAATGTTTGGTGTGTATCACATCCTAGGCATTGCAATAAGGAATGAGGACAGTGTACAGAAGTGAAAAAGACAAACTACGGAGCTGACCTTCCAGGGGAAGACAGGAAGAAAGAGCCAAGTAAATATGCAATCCATCAGATGGAGACAAGGGCTATGAAGAAAAATAAAACAGGGTACAGAACTGCAAAGTGAGGGGAATGCCATGCCAGATGAGAGGGGCTGCAAAGTTGCCAGGGGAAGGGTCACTGGAATTTGAGACCTGACTGAAAAGGGAGAGATTGAAACCTTGTGGGTATCTGGGGAAAGTGTTTTGGGAAGCACCTGTAAAGGCCCTGAGGCAAGAAGGTAAATTTCCTATGGCCCTGTGGGCCACTATATGGACTTTAATCTGGCTCTCATTTACTATAAATAGGATGGAAAGCCATTGGAAAGTTTTAATATATGCATGATAAGATATATGTGGATGGAACTCGGTAGAGAAGCAGTTTAGAGAATATATGTAAATGCATACATACATTTAGACAATATATGTATGTATTTATAAATATTCATTTATATTTTTATTTCTTCTTGTGGATTCATTTTCCTTTCAGCCATACTATCTCTCTAAGATTAAATTCAGTATGACACTTCTGAATGCCAAACGATGCTATTATTAACCAAGCAACTAATGGTGAGATCCCAAATATAGAGGAACTGAATTGTAGACTTGAATTGCACATTAGGGCTGGGTCAGAGATTGGGAAGCTAATCTGAATATTAGCAAAAATTGGAACACATGGATTATTACATATAAATGGTCTACAGTAGATGTGTATCTTAAGTTGATAATAACCAATGGGAAACATTCCTGCCTTCAGATTATATGTTTAGGTTTCTTGGTATGTAAATAAAGAATTCTAGTCTACTGTGAGTCTTTACTCCTTCACTCAAAAAGCTGATTATCATCAATCAGTGCTGAATGTGCACAGGATGAAATGGGTGGTATTTTATTCTTATTCAATGTGTGTATCACTAGAAAACAAGAAAGAAAACCAAAGATAGCCAGTTGCTTGGATCTGTGATCGCCATGTGTTCTCGGGCAGCCTGGCAGCTAGATATAAGCCATTTCTTATCTCCTATTAGAATCACAAGTTATTCCTGCTCTCTGATTTAAGTTTTCTGCAGAGTGAAGAAAGTACATTTACCTCTGAAAAGGAATTCAGCTGAAATTCTGTGGCAGTAGATTGGACTCTAAGAACAAATCTCTCGCCAACATCCTTATTTAGTAAAAGACTCTCTAAATGCAGTTAGGAGGAAATCCAGGATCTGGATAAGAGTGGATATTGCTTTTGGAATATCATGATGAAAATAAACATGTCTGAAAAGACATGAGTGCCTCAGGAGTTCAGTCTGCATGCAAGGCCAGCGCAGGGTTCAAGAGTGAGTTTCAGTCTCATTTGGTCATTTCTTAGTGTGATCAGAAAAGCTGTCTTTGAGTTGTGTCTGGCCATCATTTCTCTGCTTTCTTTGGAAATGGCTCTCTAATTTTTCTTCTTAGGAAAGAATCTCAAGGAATTTCAAAGAAGCCAGTTAGTGTTCCAAAGTCCATGAGGGTACAGTCGTGCCTAACTCTCCCACCATGCATCTTATTGTCTAGAAGGGTCTTCAGCATACAGTGTGTGCTCATATTAACTAGAAGGGTCTTCAGCATACAGTGTGTGCTCATATTAACTAACAGTGGATTTATATAACTTCATTTTGAGGTAGCGAACATTCTGTGGTATTTAATCTAATCCCTCTTTGGCAATAGGAGCATCGTCCTCAAACTAGTAACAGAAAGTTTTATGTGGCCTGATTGTTGCTAGATGATAGATAGAGAACAGTTAAACTTCTAGACCTTTACACATTACCTTTAACACAATTTGAGGGGTTAACTTTTCATGAGGCATTAAGGGGCATTATTATAATTATTTTGAAATTCTTTTCACAGCATGGACTTCAGTAAAATATCATTTTAAAAAGAAAAGAAAGGTTGGTGTGTGTGTTTGGGGTGTGTTTTAGTAACTCTTTTTCTTTCTATAGGATTTTCTTTATTAGCAGTGGGAAAATTATATTTCACATCAGATGAACCAACAAAAACAGAGGCAATCAAGTTCAAGTAATTTCCTCCCACCTGGAAGGCAGGGAAATACCATACCCATGGGATTGGGCACTTGGCTGTCTTCTTGAGGACTCCATTCTTAAAAATAGGATGGCCGATTTAGACACACATGGGCCATCTTATTCGACCTAGTTGACAATGTGTAGAACTGCATCATAGCTGTAAAAACTTCACTGGAGAGACATTATGTAGGAACAACCAACATGCTGAGCTAAGCTTGAAATTTCCCAGTTTAAAGTGTTCCCTTATCTCCCTACACAAAAGCAAAATAAAACTACATACAGCAAGTCAGGGACCCTTTCTAGACTGTTGTTTAAAAAAAAGCCTCACATATATATGTCACTTAGTCATGATAGTTTATTACTAAAAAAAAAAAAAAAGACAGTATTTTTTTAAATAGGAGGGAAATAATGTGTTTAAAAACCACCTCCTCTGGACCATGTCCTATAGCGCTTCTGAATTTGTAGACGCTAAGCAGGGTCTGGGTGGAGCTGTCAGACACCCCAGTGAACAGGCGCCATGTGAGAAGGTATGTTTAATAAAGGGCACCCTGGGATTTGGTCACCTGGGCCTAGAAGAGGAATCCGCCCTTCGCGTTCCCACCTGCTGCCCCGCGCTGTGGCTGCGCCCATGTCTTACCGCTGCAGGTGAAGCCGGCGCGGAACCACTTTCACAGTCCAGAAAGCATGACATTCCTTGTTACCAGTGGGAGGAAAGGCTAATTGAGAAGTGTGTATAAAGGCTGTAATGAGTAGCATTTACATGTATTGATTAGAAGTAGGGCCACCGTTTCTCATTTATCACCACCAGCAGCTGTGAAATTTTCCCCACGTCGATTGGCACGGCTCACATTCCCGCTCCTCCGGTCCTTTATTGCTTTTTTCCCCCTTCCCCTCCTGAACCCGAGCGCTGATCCACCGGCTGGAATGGCCTGGTAATTACTCCGGCTCTGCCACCAGCTGCCACAATTGCCAAACCGCTGGAGTGAAAAATTCCATCCCGCATTTCCGATTTTTTACATTACGATTGCATAATCATATTTGACGAATAATTAACCTGGGTTAATACTTCAGGGAGCCATTTGCAAGTAAATTGATAAGCTGAGTGCTGTAACGGCTCACGAGGGCTGAGGACTTGGGCGGTGCTGCTGGGGCCTAGCTGCTATCAGAGGGGGATTCTTTCTGAGCACCTAGACTGACCAAGGCTGCCTGCTTTTTTTTTTTTTTTTTTTTTCCTGAACTGGGGATTGAACCCAGGGGTATTCTACCTCTGAGCTATACCCCAGCCCTATTATTTTATTCTTTAGTTTGAAACAGGGTCTCACTAAATTGCGGAGGCCTCACTAAGTAGCTGAGGCTGGCCGCGAATCCGGATCCTCCAGTCTCAGCCTCCCAAGTACTGGGATTACAAGTGTGCGCCACCACGCCTGGCTCCTGCCCACTTTTAAGAAGAGCCCTTGACTGTGACTCAGTTGGATCAGAGGGGCAAAGACTCAAAATCCAGAGTCAGCTTGAACAGCTAGGATCTCCTTCTTCTTAAAGGGCTAACCTCATTGTCCATGACCTGGGTGGGGAATGGACATTTAAAGTGTCATAAATCCAATTTGAGAAACTTAGTAATAAATCCATTTTGAGAAACTTAGTAAGTGAGGATGTTGTGGGTTGGTGTTTAGGAAATTACTAACATTATTTTGTTTAATTTTCTGAACTTTCACCTGAATAACAAGGAGTCTTCTCGGGCTGGCTGGAGAGGATTTCACTTCAACTTCCTGCCTATAAGTGGTAGCCATTTTAGAAGCACAGGAGAAAAATGAGAAGGACAGAATTGGGGGAAGTAGTGGATAATGATTCTATTTCCAGATCAAAAATAATTGGGCTGGCCATTTTAGAAAACTGTAGGACTAAAGCAATAGAAGAGCATCACAGTCTATCTGAATTCAAATGTGTTCTAACCCCATTTTTTTTTTATGGCCAGCTGGGCTATTGAATTTTTTTTTCAGTTGCTTAATTTGAATACCCCCTGATTTCTCCTCTCTTCACTGCTCCTTCGGGCCCATGCTATCTTTCGAGGCTAATCAAAGGGGTAAATGATGACCCTGTGATTTCAGAGATAATTTTCACATCATGCTGTTGGGCTTTGATACGTGAGCCCAGTGTCCCTGAAGAGGAATTGGTATGTACAAACCAGGCAGAAAGTCCGCACTCAGCATTTGTCACTGTGTGAGGTAAGGCCAGGAGAGGCAGTTCCTTTCAGACTCAACTGTAGCACTAAGTGAAATCAATGCCCAAACAATCTAACACAATTGGTCATATATTGATAGAATTAAACACCGCTGTTAACGTGACTTGTCATTGATCTGACAAAAAGGAGTTCAGGGTAAGAGTAGCCTGAAGCCTTTAGACTCTGTGTGGATAGAGAGAGATCTGGGGTGAGGATGGAGAAGGGCAAAAGAAAATGAGAATTATTTTGCTTCATCTACTTAAAGCATGAATTTTGCTTCCTCCGGTTACTGTACTTCACTCTGGAACATACTTTCAAGACCTTGACTTTTTCCCCCCATTACCGACATGGGAGAGGGAACTCAAGGTAGCATCCATGTATATTAAAAGCATCTTCTACATGGTGTGTCCGGCTAGCTCTTTGACAGAAATGCCATTCAAATCTTTTGGATGATGGAACAAGTCAACCCAGTTCATAAAGCATCGCATTTCTACTATGTCCCACAGCTCTGCCTACAAGCAGGGGTCTGCTTGTCAAACATAAATCCTGAAAGTGTTTCCCATTATTTGCATGGGATCAAATAACCTTGCAAACTACTGAGGCCAGGAGAGCCTGGCCGAGCCATTCCTCATGATGCCTCTGAGCAGTGTCGTCAGCTGTTTCCTAGGCTCCGTCTGCCACAGGCATGCACATGACTAATGAGAGAATGTCCCTCTGTCAGAGAAAGTCAGCTGCTGCTTGTAGCTCCATGCTGTGCTTCGAGTCAAGAGCGCCCACGTCACCCGCTATGATTTCTGAAGTGCTGTGTAAGAGGGAGCAGGGCTGTGCCAGCGTCTTGTGTCTGCGATGAAGAGTCAACAGAGTGGCTGTGCATGAAAGGCTGGGGCTCTTTCCTCAGCAAGTTTCAAAATGATTGTGGAGGCGTTGGCGAGTGTACTCAAGGATTTGAATATGAAACACTTTTCTCTATGATGTAACCTGTTCAGTGACTTCAAAGCACTCTCACGTTTGATTATGCATTTCATTGTTTGCCAGTTTAACAGAATGTGTACTCCGTGAATACAGTAACCTTGGCTGTCTTGCTCATCATGGTAGCAACCTAAAGCCTAGCTGGCGTGACTTGGCAGACGGTGCACTGTACGACTCCAAGGGGGCGATTGTCACATAGAGCACAATGTGCTGCCGGTGGGAGCTCTATGTGGCAGCTCTGGGGAGCTTGAACATAGTAGGTACTCAAGAAATACCTTTGAAATGAATGAATAATTTTTTCTTAGGTTATAGCGGACAGGAAGTCCACTCACTTACTTGATTGCTGAATAACTAAGGATAAGACAATGGTTCTAATGTGTGCATGTATACTTCTACCACCCTGAAACTCATCAAGATGTATGATTACAATGCACCAATAAATACATTTTTAAAAAAATAAAAAAAAATAAGACAATGGTTCTTTAGCATGCAGAAAAATCATCTGGTAGACATTTTTAAACACAAATTATTGTGCCCCACCCCCAGGGTCCCTGATTCAGGCGGTCTGGAGTGAGTGGGACTCTAGAGTTTTCATCTTAAGCCCTTCCCAGGTGCTGGGGCTGGTCTGGGACCACACTTTGAGACCCACTGCGGTCAGGCCTCCAGATCCTGATGCGAGCCCGGTGATGAAAGCCGATGCCGATGCTGACCGTTCCTCTTAGCCCTTCTTCATCCTGTCTTTCACATGGGAGCTCCAGAGTTATTCTAAAGATGGGATCTAATCTTTAACCCAGCCACAAACTTTTGATGACTCCTTCTATCTATAGCACAGAGTCCAAATCCTTTCACTAGTACTTAAAGCCGTCTTCCATCTCTGAAAGTCACCTGCCATTCCCTCTAACCACCCTTAACAGTGTGTGTGAGCTCCTAACCGACCTCAGCCCTGGCTGTGCATCACACTCTCATGGAGAGCCGGATGTGGTGGTGTACATCTGTAATCCCAGTATTTGGGAGGCTGAGACAGGAGGATGGCAAGTTTGAGGACAGCCTCAGCAACATAGTGAGACTCTCAGCAACCCAGCAAGACCCAGTTTCCAAAAATAAATAAGTAAGTAAGTAAGTAAGTAAGTAAGTAAATGGTCTGGAGTGTAGCTCGGAGGTAGAATGCCCCTGGATTCAATCCCCATTACTACCAAAAAAAAAAAAAAATCCTTCAGAAAATACTGATTCTTGAGCCTAGTTCCAGTTCTAGAGACTGAATTGCTAGGTCCTGGGTGAATCTTCAGGTGATTTTTTTTTTTTTTTTTGGTATAGGGGATTGAACTCAAGGGCATCCTACCTTTGAGCTACACTCAGCCCTTTTTATTTTATTTTTTTATTTTGAAACAAGATCTTGCTAAGTTGCTGAGGATCTCACTAAGTTGCTGGCCTTGAACCTGTGATCCTCCTGTGTCAGCTTCCCAAGTACTGGGATTACAGGTGTGCGCCACTGAGCCAGGCAAATCTTGCATTTATTAAAAGCTTCACAATTGCACCGAACTATCAATTCACCGGATGCAGGCAAGATTATAGTCAAAGGCAAGTTCAAAACTGCATAGTCTTCCATAATAAAAGAAGAATGAATAAAAATAAAAGAAATAGGCAATAACCTTAAAAAGTTATGAAGAGAACAATAAAAGAAAATTTATAGCCTGAAATAAAAATGAAGAAAAGAGTAAAATTCAGTTGAGAACTAAAAACAGATAGAAAGAAAAATTAAATTCAAGAAACAGCTTAAAGAAATTAATAAGACAGATAAAGATATGCAATGAAATTTGAAAATCTTGATGAGATAGACAATTTATCAGAAAACAATTAAGATCATTGACTTAAAAACCTTCTAAAAATTCTAAATATCTTCTTTTAACACAGCAAGTATTTATTAAGTGCTGACTGTATACCAGGCGCTGTCCAAACAGATGTTTTAGCAGTGAACAAAAGGACGGAATTCCCGGCCTGTGTGGAATTTACTTTCTGTGAATCCAAGCATCAAAGTCTGATAACCCACATGAAGGGGACAATAAACTAATTGCATATATAACAATGGAAAAATATAAGGACGAGACCAGGCAACTACATTCAACCGTCCAGTAAAAGAATCACTCAACCATACTCATTCCAGGATTATGAGGAGAGTTCAATGTTAGTGAATTTATTAATATAATGCATCAAATCAATAAGTCTACCAATTTTAAGAATGTCTCTCAGTAGATGTTGAAATGGTATTCAATAAAATTAAGTATCCATTCTTGATTAAAGAAATGTCTCTAAGCACTGAGACTAGGAGGGCACACTCTAAACCTGATAAAGGATATCTGAAGCCAAGAGCTAACATCATACGTCAGTGTGAGACAGGGGAAGCATTCCCATTTAAACCAGACACGGGAGATGAATTCTCCCTGTCACTGCTATTATTTAGCATTGTCTAGAAGTTCAGGCAAATACAATAAACAATAAAAACAGGAATAACTAGAGAAAGGGGAGAGAAAATTATGGTTCTGTGATGACAGTTTGATTAGACACACCTTGGAAATCCAGGGCAACAACTAAATAATGTTTTGAATTAATAAGCAAGTTCATCATAAGTGAATGGCTACAGGATAAATGTATAAGAATCAGTGGTATTTCTATATAGCAGCAATAAATATGTTAGAAAACGTAAAACTATGAATTATCAGGAACTGTGCGGCATCTATATAGAGAACACTACAAAGTTTTATTGAGCAGTAGGAAAGATTTGAATAAATTGAAATGTGTATTATATTCTTAGATGGGAGGGCTATAAAATAAAATCATGTTTCCTTTTCACAAATTAATAGTTTTTATATAATTCCAATCAAATTCCACATGGGACTACTTTGTTGGCTTGACAAACCCTAAATTTTAAATATCATGACAAATTTGAAAAGTAAGTTATTTGGAGGGCAGGGGAGTGGAAAGGGACTTGTCCTCCTAACATACTGAAATATATTATAGTGATATAAACCCTGGAAAAGCAAGGCACTGCCCCAAGAACTAAAGGCCAAATCAAAGAACATTTACAGATGCTGCTGAGACAGGTCCTAGAATATATGAATGTTCTAGGCAATGCAGTTAGAAAAGCATGTGCTAATTCTACCGGGGGTAGAAAGGTATGGACATCTCGAAGAACTGAAGTCTAATGTGCCTAGGGTATAAATAAATTTAGCACATTGGTACACACTTTTAAGAAAGCAATTTTAATATATTGGCAAAATAGGCAATTCTAAATATATAATAAAATGTCCTTTTTGACTCAATAATCCTTCCTCGAAGAATCTTTTTTTATTTTTCCTTTGTTTTTATGGTACTTGGGATTGAACCCAGGGCATTCTACCTCTGAGCTACACCACCAGCCCTTTTTATTTTTTTTTTATTCTGAGGCAGGTCTTACCAAATTACCCAGGCTGGCTTCAAACCTGTGATCCTCCTGTCTCAGCCTCCCAAGTACTGGGATTACAGGCATGTACCACCATGCCCAGTTTCAGAGAATCTTAAAAGGGAATAATCAGAGGTGTAGATCACTTATTAAGAGTGTAGGTGATTCCTTACAATATTGGTAATAGTAACATTGAAACTCTAAGCAACTTAAGTGATAACCAACAAGGGACATTTCAAATAAATCATTGCACTTCTCTAAATTAGAATATTCTGAAATTATTAAGAAGATGACTTGAATGAGTCAAATATATTGTTAACATATTCAAGTTGCAGGATTCAACTTTATGCACTGTACAATCCCACTTTTATTTGAATATGCACACATGCAAAATATAAAGAAATATGTCAAATTGTTAGCAGTGGTTTCTTCTGGGAAGGTTGGCTTGTAGACCTTTTGTTTTTATAGTTGAAACCTTTTAACTTTTAAAAATTTCTATGCCGGGCGTGGTGGCACACGCTTGTAATCCCAGTACTTTAGGAGGCAGAAACAGGAGGATCCGGGTTCGCGGCCAGCCTCAGCTCTCTCGCTCTCTCTCTCCCTGTCTCTCTCTCTCTCTCTCCCCTTAGTGAGGCCCTCCGCAACTTCGTGAGACCCGGTTTCAAAATAAAGTATAAAAAATAGGGCCGGGGGCGTAGCGTGGAGGTAGAACGCCCCTGTGTTCAATCCCTGGTACCGCAAATAAATAAATAAATAAATAAATAAATAAATAAATAATAAATAAAAATTTCTAGCTGATTATTACCACAATAAATTTTAGTAAATATACATGAGTATAAAACTAAACATTAAAGATTCCTTATGCCACTTTATGCTAGCTCAACTATCACTTATGCTAATTCTTTGGGGATTCCTAAGCAGCATTAATCTTGTAAACTCCTAGGTGTCTCTTCATAACTCTGTGCTTATCACTCCTGAGCAAGTTACAGTTCAATTTATGCATATGGATCTCCACTTATGCATATGGATCTCTAAACTTTTGGGGTGATAGGAGACAGTGGTGGTATTGGCTTTAACTAAAAAGTTCCTGAGAAAAACCATCATATCACCCTGGAGAGAGGTTCTGTAACCATAAGGTCACATGAAGAGACTCTGCAATTAATGTGGGGACTGAGGAAGCCCGGTGCAAAGTTGGCTCTGTTAGCCAATGGATGTTATCATGTGTATCACAGGAATTGAGGTTCTGTAATATTTTGCTGTTAATTTTAGGGGATGATGTTTTTCTGCATGCTGTTGAATGTAAGGGAAAAGTGTGGGGTAGTAATTATTAGGAAGAAGGCATTTAGACATTAGAGCTTGGGAAACTTAACCCCTGTGAATCTCAGTTTCCTCAGCTATAAGCTGAGGAGAGCAATATCACTTATTGGTGGGTGGTGGTGAGAATTAAATGAGATGATGCACGTTCACAGGTGAACTGCCTGGCTCACAGTGGATCTATTATACACATTCACCTAGGGAATTCTGTTATTTACGATAGTCCAACAGGCACATACCATCTTTCTCTTTCATGTCATGGAGTCTTAGTCTGAGGGTCGCCCCCCCCCCCACATCCTCTCGCTTCAACCCAGTAAACTATAATTTATCACCTGTCAGGAGAGGGAGCTGTTATTCACTGCAGGGTCAGCTTCCTGGGCTGGAAACTTGTGCAGTCACATGGGCCTGTACCTGGCTGAATGCTCTGTTGTCACCATCGTGAACTTTTTAATAATATTTGAATGGGGGGCTGCATTTTCACTTTGCATAGGGAACTGCAAAGTACACAGCCAGTTCTGTCTGGGAAGCCATCCCATCTCACTGATCCCATAGCAGTTGCTGAAAGGTTATGCTTACTGATAGGCCTGTAATAGTTTATAGATTATTGAGGCGTTGGGAGTGTTCCCTAGTCTAATTGTGTTCATGTATAATATGAGAAGCAGCCTTTGTCCCAGAGAGGCAGCATCTTAGGAGCCGGGGCTTAGGGGATCATTTCAGCCTGATAGACTAGTCTCTTGCTGGTGATTTCAGGAGTCCCGGTTTGGAGCTCCTCTCTGCTTATTCTAGGTGCCACCTGAGTTACGTATAAGAACAACCATCGCTCTTTTGCCACAGAACCTATCTGTCATATGTTTTATCTTAGTTTTTATAAATTTCTAAAACCCACATTGCTCCTGCTTTTGGCGGCCTTTGCTGACACCCTGGGGGATGTTCTGCAAGTTTGGAACCAGCTCCTGTGGTCATCTGTGCTGATTCTCCTTCTCGAATGATATGTGTTTCAGAAGCTGGTTTGGGAAGGATTTTTAAGGGACTTTTAAAAAATATGCATAAAGAAGAAGTTTTCTTTGGATGGGGGCAGACTTTGGAGTGAATCTACATTGCTTCTGAAGTCAGAGAGAGTGGACAAGAGGGATATGACACATGTTGTTGGCTTGGGCTGTGAGCTGTCACTTTCTGATTTGCAGGTTGATCCTCCTGGAAAGACAGTTGAGTCTGGCCTGTGCTTAATGGATGTTCTGTGTCTAGGAAAGTCTCAAGAATAACCAGTACCCAGGCGATCTGAATGGGGGTTGAATTTCAGATGCCAATGCCATTTCTATAGGACACTAAAGAAGGCGGAAAGTCACCATAGAAAGAGCACTGGAGACAGTCAGGAGACTGATACTGTCATTAATCAGCTGCCATGAGATCCACTCTCTGAGCCTTAGTTTTCTCTGACCTAAAAGGTGGTACTTTTACTTACCTTCCCCTACAACACTGGGTTGTTGTGAGGATACGGTGGGATGGGGAAAAGCCCCGTATAAACTCCAGAGCACTGTGAATGTATAAGAGCTTGCTGTGATTTGAATGTGTCCTGCAAATTTCATGTGTTGGAACTGTCATCTCCAAGTTCACGAACTAATGGTTTTGGGAAGTGATTAGGATTAGAAGAGGCCATGAGGGTGGGGAGACAGGATGGCATTAGTGGCTCCATAAGGAGAGGAGGAGAGACCAGAGCCATGTGATATCCTTCCCCATGTCATGACCCAGCAGGAAGGGCCTCACCCAAAACCAAGTAGATACCAGAACCACGCTCTTGGACTTCCAGCACCATGAGCTGAACAAGCCTGTTTTCTTTATAATTTCCCTAGTCTGTGGTATTTATTTATAGCTCTAGAAAATGGACTAAGACAGAGCCGTATTCTGTAACTCCTACTTTTACCCATCTAGGCACAGAATCATAGTTTGTTTCCATCTTCCACCTTGGCTTCCTTCACCTCCCAATTTGGGGTCAATAGGAGTCTCTTGGCAGAGGAAGTAGCTTGTGCTATGGGTTAGAGGTTAAATGGCACCATTTGTTTGAGCAACTACAATCAGTTCCAGAATGGCCGGGGAGCATTTTCTTCTACGGAACTACCACAAACTGGGTAGTTTAAAACAGCAGAAATTTATTCTCCCACAGTATAGAGGCCAGAAGTCTGAACTCAAAGTGTCAGCAGGATTGCATGCCTTTGGGGACTCCGGGGGAGAATTTGTTCCTTGCCTTTTCAGTTTCTGGATGCTGCTGGCATTCCTTGGCCTGCTGCCACATTGTTCCCATCTCTTCTAAGATCTCTTTCCTCTTCTGTGTGTGGTCAAATCTCCCTACACCTCCCTCTTTTTAGGGCCCACCTAGATAATCCAGGATGATCTCTTTATCTCAAGATTTCCCTATGTTAATATCCTTAACTTTATCACCTCTGTAGGGACCTTTTTTATTCCAGAACATTCACAGGATCCAGGGATTAGGAAGTGGGCATCTTTCTGCCTACCGTGGAGATGGAAGGATCATTTAAGCCTGACTCAGGTATTTGGGATTTATGCTGAGTGCAATGGGGAGTCTCTGGGGCTCTTGGGGGTTTGCAGAGATGGGCTATAGGGTCCGGAACAGGACAGGAGGCCCAGTTAGAGAGTTGCTGCAGTTCAGGGGCACATGCCTGGGTATTGGAGGGAGTCCTCTTCCCTCGGCTCTGACTGTGGAGCCTGTGGCCCTTGGCCAATCTTAAAGTCTGAAGTTATTCTGAGGGCTCCCAGCCTGGGTGCTCTGACTTAATTCACACGAGAGTCACCGAGTCTTAATGTCACCATTCAGGGAGCCATGTTCTTCCAGGAAGCCCCCTATTCTCTTCCTTTCTTTTGAAAAGACTGAGAGCAATACAAGCTGAACTGGTCATGCATACAAATATCAGCTCTCTCAGGAAGACATCTAATTTGATAAGTAGCAGAGTCTTAACAAACCAACTTGGTTAGGATTTCAGGTATTAGGAAGCATAATTGGGCATATGTTGTGGACATAATTGGGGGGAAATTTTTCCTCCCCCTATGGGCAAAATCTATCCTGTCCTTAGGATTTTTCTAAATTCCAGCTCACATCCAGACACCTGGGCCTCCAAACAATTTGGGAAGAAGAATGAAGACAGACAGACAAAGAGGCCAAAGTATAAATCTCTGTGATTTATGTTCTTCAAGATGCCTATGGCCCAGCTGAGTAAGGCCGTATGATAATTCTTTCATGTCTTAAACACAACTCCAGAGATCTTCTGTGTTTTCTTATTCTACCTTGAATGTTTGTCCTACTTTCCTGAAAGCATAGATTTTACTATTGCGAGTAACAATGAAATAATCTCATCTTAAATTTCCTTTCTCAGTCCCACAATAAATTACCAATAATAATCACAGTAAATATTTGTATTGTTAATAAATAAATAAAAGGTGGTTATAGATGGAACTTTAGGAATGCCATGAAAGAAGACTTAAAAAATGTTTAAAATATTATCATACCAAATCCAACCTGCTCTCCCAATAAAACACCAGAGTGTATTCTAATGTGTGGCTGAGTTCTCATCCTCTTTTGTGGAAAGCAAATAGTATGTGTGGAAGCTTAGAAGCCTGGCCTCATAGCTGGCAGCTTGTATTCTTAACTCTGTAAAGAGCTATTGGTCTGCTCATCATTTGTAGAACATTACATGATGTTCCCTTAGTAAAGAATGTCCATGTCATTTGTCGTATGATTTACCTTCTGTGGGGCAGGTGAGATGGGTAATGAACTTTTAGCAATTAAGCTGTGCATTTAGCTGCATGTCTATTTTAAAAGAAGAGAAAGTATTCATCCTGGTAACTAATGGGAGAAAAAGATAAGAACTACTTTTTTAGAAACAAAAATATTATTTAATAAATTCAGCACAAAATTAAACTAGATTTTCCATGAAACGTCATATGCCCTTGATTTTGTTTCCGTATTGATGTCTTTTTGTTGAATCATAAAATTCCTGGCTATCAGAAATACAATGAGTCAGTTAGTCCTCTCCCTAGAAGAACTTTGCATTTCTAATTAAAGTCCTCTTTATTTGATCATCATTTTGCCTTATGTAAAAGAAAAAAAAAACTATGGCACCTACCCCCTTTTTAAAAATTCATCTCCCTGAGCTAACAGATGTCAATAGTTTTCTCTGTAATTTCCCATATGTCATATGCTTTTGGAAATGCTTAAAAATGTGTGTGTATGTGCGCATGTGTGTGTGTGTGTGTGTGTGTGTGTGTGTGTGTGTGTGTGTATAAAGAAAGAGAGAAAAAATAAGAGAGAGAAAGATTTATAAGAACACATATACAAAAAGAAATAGTATTTACCAAAACTATGCCTGCTTTATAAGCAGGATAACTTGACTGACCAGAAGTGGACATTTAGGGAGTAAGAACCACTGAAGGTGTGAGGGAACTGAGGGGCTTTGGGGACTCAGGTTTTTGTATTAGCCTTTCAATCTCCAGGATTAAGCTGGCAGGTTTGGGCACATTAAAATAAAGAGAAATAGGGTGGGGATGATAAAAGGAACTTTGTTGAGGGTATGAACTATTAAAGAGTTTAAACTTGAATTAATTTTTTCATTCTATGTGGAATGATTATTGAACAACTTCATCAATTATTGTGGCCTATTTTAAGGCTCACTGACAGATGGAAGAAACTGAGTTCCTAAGAAATCTTTGAAAGATTTCAAAAGTTCAGTTGAGGGATTATGTGTCAGGCAGGCCAAAGACATACATATTCAGGAAGTCTAAATATGAGGATTACTATCTCAAGCCAAATAGCTCATAACATCAAAATAATCCTTCCTTCTTCTTTCTTTTCATCCCTCCTTCCTTTCTTCTCTTCATCCTTCTTCAAAAATCTATCCAGTACCTACTAGGTGCCAAGCATTGAGAACACAAAATTGAATTCAAGTAGGGCTCTGCCTTTAAATAATTTGCCTTTTACAAAAGGACTCTACTATATTATCCTATATATTATCCTATTATACTATATTATCCTATTATACTATATTATGAATCATGTTATAAGATAAAAGTACTACGGAAACCTCATTTTTGACAGGGAATATCTAGATCTTACTACCATATATTGTAAATAAAATCACTTTGGGCTAGAAGAGTCTGCTATTTTAAAAAGTTCCTCATCTCTTATAATTAATTTTGAAAAACTATGGATAAACCTATCAGTTTAAGACAAGTCATATTTCCTTCAATTTTCATCATAATTTCCCCTGAGCTCTGTCTTAGTTGTTAATGGTCTTTGAGTCAGCTCTGACTTCTCTCACTTTCTTTTAGGTTTATTCTATCATCATTTTTCATCCTCTATTCATCTCCTAATTGCCACTACCAGTAAATAACTAGATTATTTGGGATATTGCTGGCTAAAGAAATATCTGTAAGTTGAAGTGGACATTGGAAGGTGAATAATCAACCTACAGTTTATCTATGGTCAAGCAGCAACTTAGTATCTCTCATGGGTTAGATGGTCTCTATTGCCTTCTAATACCAACATGGACATGTCCAACTATCTTTCCAAATGTCACCTTTTTTACTTTTATACTTTTATTGGTACATGGTAATTATACATCATAGTGAGGTTCAAAGAGATACAACCACACATGCACATACTACTTGGTGTGTTTCCATCTGGATCCCACCCCGCTCCCCCTGCCCAGGACATACCAGTGAGATTGGTAGTGATACCTTCGTGTATGCAGAGAGCATCATTTGAACTGTCCTTTATCAGTTCTCCTTTTTCACCTTCTCATATCCCTCCTCCAGTTCCCTTCCACTATTCTACTGGTCTCTCTCCTCAATTATCTGAAGTTGTTTTTTTCCCCTATTTTCTCTCGAGCTTCCACATATGAAAGAAAACATATGACCCTTGACTTTCTGAGACTGGCTGATCTCTATTCTCTATTCTCATCCATTTTCCTGCAAAAGACATAATTTTGTTCTTCTTTATGGCTGAGTAACATTCCATTGTGTATATATACCACATTTTTGTTATCCATTCATCTGTTGCCAGTCACCTAGGTTGGTTCCATAATTCAGTTATTGTGATTTCTGCTACTATAAACATGGATATACATGTATCACTGTGGTTGGTTTTCTGACGTTGATTCATTTGGAAAGATACCAAGGAGTGGTATAGCTGGGTCATGTGATAGTTCCATTCCTAGTCTTTTGAGAAACCTTTATACTGATCCTCATAGTGGTTGTACTAATTTGTAATCCCACAAAAAGTGTATGAGTGTTCCTATTTCCCTACATCCTCACCAACATTTATTATTGCTTGTTTCTTGATCACTGCCAATCTAACTGGTGTTAGATGGAATCTCAGTGTAGTTTTATTTGCATTTCCCTAATTGCTAAGGATGTTGAACATTTTCATGTGAGATCTCAGACAAACTGTCATTTGGTGTGATGATGATTATAACTAACTCTTTAGAATTTTCCCTGGCTATATTCTTGCCTCTGTCTGAGAGACATTGCAGAGATACACCTCTGAAGATCCAGAGGGTCCCCTTGCTTCTTCTTCTGGAGTCTTTGACCTGTCACAGTCTCCCTTCTCCAGTGGAGCGCAAGTGGTCTGGGGCATTATTCACTCACGTGGAACTTACGACTTGCAGACAAGACAGTGATGACGTTATGTCATGAAGAATTTTATTCTCTCACATAACTACATATTTGGTCACCTAGAGGAGACACACGGGGCCAGTTTCTCTGTGGTTCCTTCTTCAGTTATCACTCCACTTACATCTATTTCAGAATAAAAGAAAAAACAGACCAATTTCTGCTACTCTATAATGTATTTCAGCAATAATTATATTAAAACATTATTTTATCTTAGCTGTGGGATTATGGGTAAGTTTCATTAATTTGTTTTATATTTTTCAAATTTTCTACAATAAGAATGGATTACTTTTTAAATTATTAAACATAATTTGAGGTAGTAGATATTTGAGGTCTGATATTTTCAGAAAAAACTAAATCCAATAATCCCTCTTATCTTCTCAGTCAATACCACAGTAGTCTATCTGATCATTGAGACATTAGTAAAGTGACTGATATGAGTGGATAGCATATATAGTGTGGAAACTCTGAAAAAAGAGAATGGTTTTTATCTGAAGGGAGGAGCAAGGACAATGGAGCAGAATTCTGTGAGATTTCGCCATGCTACTTAGGCATATAATTTAAAACATGTGAATTGTTTTAGTCTAGCATTTTCCATTTAGTATTTTTGGACTTTGAGTGACCATTAGTAACTAGAACCTTAGAAAATGAATCTGTGAATAAAAGGGGACTACTGAATAGCACAATCACAGCACACATTTGTGTGTATTTAATTATTGTAGGCATATGAGCTCTTTGGACCTGAAAGAACAGAACACAAATATTCTGGAAAAATGCAAATTTAACATGGGAGCTGAAGCTGTTTATAATTTATTAAAATGAAGGAAACAGGTTTTAATTAATAGATACAGATTTATGAAACATACTTGGAAATGGATGGGAGAGTCCTAGAGTAGGGTAGGGGCTTCAATCTTTCTTTTCTTTTCTCTCCCTCACTGAAAAATGCTCCAGTATTTTTGAATTTACATTTTCCTTTCAATCCTTCACATAGCAATTTAGAGAGGAGGGAAGGGTGGATTCTTGGGGAATCATTGGGATGCTCTGGAAATTCCAGAAGGAAATAAACTTCTCTTGAACCAGAGTACCAACAAGTCACCTTGTTGGTAATGCTATGAAGGCTTGGAGACCCTGAGAAAGTAGCCAAGAAAGGACCTACGAGGAATCAGAATCTTGCTGAGGCATCCTTGAGCTGGTTTCCTATATGATGTGATACATTTGTTTAATTTTATCCCTTACTGTTTCTCTTAGGTCCCCAGGCAAATCACTCCATCCCTGGATAAGATGTATAGTTGACTGTAGAACCTCCATTAATTAATCTATGAAAGGTTGTGTCTATGTCTAGCCATATTCTTACTTGCAGGGAATTTTACAGCAAAATTTTACCAAAATGCCTTTTGAAAAATTATATGAGGTACTTTTAGAATTGAAGTAAGATTTTTTTCTGCTAATACAATTTATTTCTTGGGGACTATGTACAATTGACTCATTCAACCAACTATTTTCATGAACACCTTCCATTCTAGGAGAAGTGGGAAATTCTGCCCTCCAAGTTCTCTCATGATTCCAAATACACTGCTGAAAAGGCATTGCTTTCTCTGCTATTAAACATGGGTTTTCTCCCTCTTCTAGAAGGTTCTTTTCCTGATGGAGGTGAGCAAGCTGCAAGGCCTAGCAATGATTGATCCCAGTCCCACAAAGCATTTGACAAAGCTAAAGTAACAGCTGCCTGAGCCATTGCACAGTAAAAGTGGTTTTATGTTTCCAATGCCTGTCCTAAAGTAGTTTTAGAGGTCAGCATTAATCAATAAATCATTCTGATCACATGTATCCTCTCTGGGGACTCATTAGTTCCTGGTGATGACTTAGTCATCTCACCACCAGCTTCCTTAGACCAGGAGTCTTTGAGCCCACAAGTTCAAATCCCTGTTGAGCTGATGTAGCTCATGGTTCTCCTGAAGTAGATAAATTGAGCTTCCCAGAGTTTGTTGCACAGAGATTTCTGTGACACATTGTCTGCTATCCAGTTGCAGTATAATATCTATGACCCTTTCTTTAAAAAAAGGAGACAACCCCTGATCCTATCCTTATAACTTCTATTTTTACCTAGCTCTCAAATAAGGAAGATATATGATTTCTGCAATGGTTGAATTCATTCAAGTCCTTGAAATCCAGTAGCATGGCAGTAATGTTTTTTTTGTTAAACCCGTAACTGTGCACAGATGTTATAAGGGTTTGGGAAAGAGAGGGTTCCAAATCCACTGCTTCCCAAACTATGGCAGAGAATTGGACTCAGGAATAAATAAGGAATGGGACTGTGGATAACCTTCTCAAAATACAGTAACAAGATTCCTGTAAATAATTTTTCTCCTGTGCCATGTGGCTGGTGACATCATCAGGAGGGGACCTGGGGGTTTAGCTCAGTGGTCGAGCACTTGCTTGGCATGCACAAGGCCCTGGGTTCCATCCACAAGGTCCTGAGTTCAATCCCCAGCACTGCAAAACAATAATAATGTGAAGAAGATTATGAGGATGGGAGTAATGCTCGGGGTGCCTTATCTTCCTTTAGTAGCCAGAGGGCACATGATAGAGAAAGAGGTAACCTACAGACCAGGCCCTTGTCCACACTGTGTATTACACATACATGTCCATGCAGGATTAGAAAATGCAGCTAACCATGAGTTTTAATAAGGGTAAAGTTATCTCCAAATTGAATTCCAAAAATATCGAGAATATTCCTATAATTGGGATACAAGGAGTCCTTTAAAAAGTCCTTTTCAGTTGGTATCTGATTAATCCTCCTCAAAGACTCCTTGAGTCAACCAAAGGGGCAGTATCACCGTCTGCCTTGTGGATGAGGAAGTGACTCCACCTGGATTTTAGGGACTGACCATGGCAGTTGCTTATTTCACTGGGCCAGAAAAAGCACAAGGATCTTTCTGTGACCAAAGGCTCCTGCCTCCCCTCGCGGTGGCTGGAGAGAGATGTGCGGAATCACGGTGTTGCTGTTCTCTTCCGGGTCCACCTCCTTCCTCCCTTGTCCTTGTGCCACAGTGTTTCCCATCCGGTCTTCCGAGAGGTGGCAGAGGGGCAAAGCAGCGGGGAGTGAGCCCAAGAGGTCTGGTCTTCTCTCTGTGGCTGGACTGCCTGAGATTGCAGAGGTCACGATTTGCTGTCAGCTCAGAAATCACTTCCGAGGTCCCCTGACTCCGCATCCTGCTCTCCATCCATTAGACCATGCGGCTTCTCACTGCCAGTGAGACACACTCAGGACACTTTAATTTCAGAGTTTGATTCTATGTCTATTTTTCAGCTATTTGCTGCAACATTCTGGGAAAGTAAGGTTTAAATTTCCTACAATCCAAATCATTTTCTAGTTTACTTATAAGTGATTCTGAAACAGTTGGCCCAGGAAAGCTGACAACTTGATAAAATGTATCTTTCAAATCAACCTACCGCTGCCTTTATATATAGTTAAATCATCCAAATCCAGGGTGCCGAGTTAAGAAACGGAGATCTTCTGTTCTCTGGCTGCCTGTCACTTTGGGTAAGAAAACACACAGAGTTATGCTCGCTTACGCTTACTCAAGTGTGGTCTCCGGGGAAGGAAATAAGCACTGGCTTTTGGCAGGTTTATCTGCTTTTAGCCAATAAGAAATGGTTTCTGCGGTGATGTGCATTGGACAAAGGTGGTTTGGGGAGACTTAGTGTCAAAACCAGCAGCCAATATAAGGTTGATGGAGAAAAGAATTTATATATATGTATTAATATGAAGGTTAGAGGGTTGAAGAGCAATTCTGAGCATTCAACACCAATGATGGCAGTTTCTATTGCTTTAAAAAATAGATTGATCTGTATTTGAACGGATGTGGCACTTTTTTACAACACCAAGCTGGGATTGATGTGACACATGTAGCTCCTTCCCTGTACCAATCAAGACTCCCAGACATGGTAGCTTCACTGATTTTGCTGCAATATGGCTACATCCCATCCTTTGGGGAAAAGGCGGGGGCATGAAAAAAGTAGAGAGTCATTTCAAACATCTATATGTATATCCAGAGATTCTGGGTGTCAATAAAAGGGTTTGAATTTTTGTTGACACAAAAATTTGCCTTCCTATTTCAGGGTAAATCAGTGAAAGGAAATCAGTGTGTCCTCATACCATTGTACTTAAAGATTAATCAAAGGATTAATTAAAAGGAAGGTATAGTTACATGATTACGCTGTGGATTTTTAAATTTTCAACCAGTCAAATAAAGTTGTAGCACTACTTTTTCAGTTTTCTTTCATCCTTATATGATGCTTGTTTTTCCAAAGGAATGTAGGAATTTAAAAATCAATAGTGGGGAGTTCCTTGACAGCCTGACAGAGACTGCAGTACCAAGACTGGCCTTAGGGGCAAGAGGGGGGCGCACTTTGACAAATGTACTCATCCAGGCTGCTGGGAAGGCAAGAGACAGATGGGTAACGTTGCCACTGATAGTAAGGGTAAGTGAAAGCTAACTTAATATGTTCTGCCATGTATAATGTTAGAATAGTATGAATAGTATCTGTTAGAAATCTGGACATTCCATGGTGATCACAGGCTGTAAGAAATGAGAGCAGATTATTTAGATTTTGATAAATGGTGTTTGAGAGCACAATGAATACCATACATTATATGTGAGCTCTCTAACCAAAGATTTTAAAGTAGAAACATTAATCCAGTGCAGTTATTAAAATCAAACTGGTGTCTCCCCAGACACCCTAATACCCTATCCTCTTATTGACCCCATAGCTGTGCAAGGTAAGATAGTGATTAGAATGCGGGCTTCCAGGGAAGGTAAACCAGGGTTTGCATCCTACTTCTAATTTGCTCCATAACCTTGGTATATAAACTCTCTTGGCACCAAAATAATAATGCCCACATAAGATTTTTGTAGAGTTAAATGAGCAAAAATACAAACAGATTTTTGCTTAGTGACTGGCACAGGAAGTGCTCACTGAACAGAACTATTATGTCATGTTCTCTGTGGTAGCCTCAGAGTAGGGCTTCTGCCCAGGTCTTCTCTAAAGTACTTTGCACATTGCTAATATCTAATACATTTTATTGAAATTATTTGGATTAGAAATTGCAGCCATGGGTAGAACCATTTTCAAGTGTTGATGACCTTGAGAGAAGTATGAATCCATGCTCTCCTTTGTAGGAAGGCTCTGTGGGTGAGGGTGGGGCCTCCTGGCCAAATTAAAAGGAAGATGATGATGGGGAAGAAAGTTCCTCTACTGCACCATATGCACTGATTGTCACCCTGGTTCAAAGCACGGTTATCATTCCATCTGTTTTCTGTGAAACTAGGGAGAACCAGCACAGTGGGAAAGCTGACTGTTTCTATAGTGATATCAGGGCACAGAAATAGAAAAATAGTTCAACATGCCCTGCCTGACACTGTGTTTGTTCATGCTTTAGGTGGTAGGACAGTTGGAACTTTTGCTAGAGAGGGGGACCTGTAGGATTAAATAACCCCAGTACACAAATTCCCCCCTCCTCCTGCAAAAAAGAGCTACACCTGAAGTTTGTGAAAGTTGAACACTGACTCTCTTAAAAGGCCAATGTAGTGCAATGAGTGATAAAGCAATCTCACATCCAAGCAAGCAAAGCAAGACCAGATTGAAGAAAACCCAGGGGGATTTGAAAGGAACTGAGCAACTTTTGAAAAGAAATCATAATTCCAAACCAATATTTCTCTTGCTATTATTGATTTTTTATTTCAGTACTAAAGATTTTTTTTAAGTAGTGAGCAACTTTTTGTGAGAGAAAAGAGATGAAGAAGATAAGACAGAAAAGACATTAAAACCCTTTTTCACCATAGCCAAAATGCCATGCTAAAGTTCCATGAAAATGGTGAAAAACAGTTTCCATTTTTGGGAAAAGAGGGAGGAGAATAAGAAGGTGGTTTTTTGCAGGCCATTCTGGAAGAGTATAATTTCCACCTAGAAAAATTCAACTTGCAAAGTAGAGGCTTTGAGGTTGCAAATGCTTTTGAAAACCTTTGTTAGCAAATCTACATGAAACACATTCTCTAGTATTTGTCTTAAGCTGTTTTTGTGATTGCTGTTATGATTTACTTTTGATGCAACTCTATGTTATATCAGAAGATGAATTAAATAAAGGGCAAAAAGCCAATTTTATAATTCACAGTATAAGTGGGTGGTCTCAATTTTTGTCCCCTAAGCTTTCTGAAAGGAAACCAGACTTAAGAGAGGAAAATTCATTTTATAAGTTATTTTATTTTAGTGTGAAAATTTAATTTATATATTGCAGATAAAATGTGTAAATAAAAATACAGCTAATACTAGTCTATCAACCACCCATATTAAGCAATATAATGCCATCTGACATCGAAGCCTCCAAGGACCCCGACTTGAACAAATTCTTCTTCTGACCTCCAAATGTGACACCCATCCTTGGTTTGGTAGGCCACATTATTTTTCATGTTAAATAGCCATTTTACACATTTTAAAAATCCATATCAAACACATATTTTAGCTGATGGGGACACATTGACTGTCTGTATCTTTCTTTAAGTTACCAGGTAAAACCCAGATTGTGAATTTCTTTTCTAGCACAGGCATGTAGCACAAATAGTGAAGGAACATATATGAATGAATTATGGTATGAGAATTAAACATGCATTTTGGAAAAGCCCATCTTAAACACAGAACCCCACTACCCCATTTAGTTAGTTGAATGATCATGAAAGAATTGGTTGAGCATTCAGGCGTTTCCATTATTCAATAATTATTTGCAATTTCATGTGATTTTACCCTTTTAGCCCTTTCTAATTTCTTCATCATGTCTATATCTAGTACTGTGCTTTAGATTAATTGAAAAAGTATATAAAAAGAAATTAGGAAATTGTATAGTGTGAAACAAATGCTGTTATTAATTGCTGTTACTAAGGAGCCAGAAATTTAAGAGGTACTAGTTAAAGGAGAATGGGGAAACATTTCTAAGTGGGCTTTACAAACTAGTTGCTACACTTGAAGGATTAGTCCTGTATTTTTAGACTTTTATACCTAGAAGGAATCTTCAAGAGAGTCTAGTCTACCCTGTTTGTTGAAAGATGAGAAATTTAAGGTATAGAGAATTTAAAAACTTGCTCAGCTGGGTGTGGTGGCACACACCTGTAATCTTAGTACTTGGGAGTCTAAGACAGGAGAATTACAGTTTCAAGGACAGCCTCAGCAAGTAATGAGATTCTCATCAACCTAGGGACGCCCTGTTTTAAAATAAAAATAAAAATAGGGCTGGGGGTATAACTTGGAGGTAGAATGCTCCTGGGCTCAATCCCCAGTACCCTCCCCCCACACACAAAATAACCTGCTCAAAATCACACAAGATAATTCAGGAAGCGTCAGGACCAAGACTAGTTCTCTCAACTCCTCATCCAATGCTTGCTCCCTTCCCTGATTACCTCTTCAGGAAAAGGAAGCCGTGGAGAGATATCTAGACTTTAGCCATGGACTGCTTGGTGCAAATGCCTCCTCCTGATGACAAAGTCATGCTTTTGGGTTACTTGGCCAAGCAGCATCCAATACAACAGCCTTATCACCACTAAAACTTTAAGGACCTTAACATTTTCCAAGTAGAATTTTCTTTTGTGTCTACTTCACACAAAATAGTCTGTCTTATCCTAGTACAAACCAGGTATATCTTTAGAACTTCTTTGTATTTATTGTAATCTGTGAATATTGTGTTTTACAGCTTGTAAATTAGATATAGAATTGAATACCGAGACAGCACAGAGTGTTAAAAATGTTCAATTCCAGGGGGGAACCAGCAAGCGGTTAAGGCCTGGTGCATATAATGTTAATATTACATTAAGTACTATGTTATTGCACGAGATGCTTATTGTTAATGTCTGTGGGGAGGATCCGTTCTGAAGATTTCAATTTCAATAAACAGATTACACAGTTCCACCATATGCAATTAGGGAGGTGGTAATGAAATGGTTATAAAGTCCCTTGTGGGTCTGTCATCTTTTTTTTAATTTTGTAAATAACATCAGAAGCATTCTAGAGGGAAGTGCTTATGCATTTATTTATTATTGATTTTTTAAAAATACATTTAACATTACTAGTTATTGCAAATCCAGTCTCAGTGAGTTAAAGAAGATAAGCTGTTTCTAGATTATTAAATGCTAAATGTATAGGGAATTGTGAAGTGGTATCCTTCATATAAATATATGAAATATTAATAAACAGAGATTGCAAGAAATTAATTTACAGTTACATTTACTTGGCAAATAAAAACCTTTTCAAGGCTTTGCCCTTTCATTGCACACAAAGCATGTTTTAAATACATCCCTTTGGCAAATGGTTCAGATGACTACATGTGATTCTGTCTTACATCTGGAATCACCCACAACTGCTGAGAATACGGTTGGATTAAATATATGCTCTTTCAATGGGCAACTAATTGTTGGAGGGATGACTTCAATAGGCTGCCAAAGTTCTGAGGAATCTCTAAATTGTTAACTATTATTAATTCTATCATGGTTAGCACCCAATATATCTCCTTGGAGTGAGATGCTTAATATGGTAGGTTAAAATTCAGGATGTCCGTCATTTCAGGAAGCCATACTGCAAAGAGTTGGAAACAGGTCATCTGGATTACATTTTTTTCAACTTTGACAATTTGCATAATTTTACTAAGCTTCAATTTCTACATCTGTAAAATGGGAGTGATACCATATTCTTCCTAGGATGTTATGGAGATTAAAGGAATAGTACACAGTAAGCACAAAACAAAGCATGTTGCTCAGAGTGCTCAATTAATTATTACCAGTTGATAAAAAAGTGTTCATTCACCCATGAATTCAGTGAGTAATTATTAAATATTATATATGGCAGAACAGAAGATATAGTGGTGAATAGTAGTCCTCAAATTAAATGGGCTATACCTAATTTCTAGACATGAGTGGAGACTATGAAGTACTAGATAGTATATTACTCAGGGTTTTCCAGAGAGACAGAACCAATAGAATAGAATAGATGATAGATATAGATGATAGATAGATAGATAGATAGATAGATAGATAGATGAAAGGGAGGGATTACAAGCATGCGCCACCACGCCTGGCTTGTCTCAATATTTTTGAAGCCCTTACAATATTCTAATTTGCATGATAGTTGTGAACTTGTAAAATTCCCCTTGCTAGACATAAGTTCCTTGAGGGAAGTACCAGGAATGCTGTAAGAACCCAGAGCATAATTTCTGTAAGAGAATTGGTGAGTAAAAAGGCTATCTTATGCTGTCCTTCCTTGTACTTAACACAGGCTTGCACATAATAGTAACTTGTTAAACAGATATTGGAATGAATTCATGGCAGTTGCTGATACCTTTCATTAACCCTTTAGTCTTCACACTTTGTGCATAAAATAGTAATAAATTCTGATGAAAGTTCTGGGTTAGAAAATGAGAACTGTCAGAGCTTAGAAGAAGCGAATATAAAGAGGTAGGAACCAGAGAGAAGATTCACCACATCTTAGTTATCTATTTGAGTCTTTCACCTGTACCCTGTGTGTGTGTGTGTGTGTGTGTGTGTGTGTGTGTGTGTGAGAGAGAGAGAGAGAGAGAGAGAGAGAGAGAGAGAGAGACGGGATTGAACCCAGGGGCATTCTATCTCTGAGCTATACCCCCATACCTTTTAATTTTTTTTTATTTTGAAATAGAGTATTCCTGGGTTGCTGAGGGACTTACTAGGATACTGAGGCTGGTCTTGGACTGGCAATCCTCCTGTCTCAGCCTCCCAAGTACTGGGATTATAGACATGCGCCACCACACCCAGTATCTCTCACCTATTCTAGTTGCCATCTACTCTTGACTACAATCTCTTAGACTCTTCTTTTCTCTTTTACTCTTTCTCTTTCTCTTTTTTTTTTTTTTTTGCAGTACCGGGGATCGAACGCAAGGGCGTTCTACCTCCGCGCTACACCCCCAGCCCTATTTTTTATACTTTATTTTGAAACCGGCTCTCACGAAGTTGCGGAGGGCCTCACTAGGTAGAGAGAGAGAGAGAGAGAGAGAGAGAGAGAGAGAGAGAGAAAGAGCTGAGGCTGGCCGCGAACCCGGATCCTCTGGTCTCTGCCTCCCAAAGTACTGGGATTACAAGCGTGCGCCACCACGCCCGGCTTACCCTTTCTCTTTTCTTAGCTCTGCTGATTTTTATTATCCACAACTCTTTTGATAGGGAGATGGTTTAATACCTTACATTTTAGGTAGTGCTTTATCTTTGCAAAAGGACATTCAGATGCATCACATTGAAACTGATATGCTACTTGAGCCATCTCAGTTTGCCTTGAGTATATTTCTTTGTTCTAACTCAGTCTTATTTCTGCAAAGGTCAGTAGAATTGTAGTACTAAAATTTAGTATTTCTACAGTTTTCAATCTGCCATAGACAGCTGTATGACAGATATGTCGGTCTAGGTATTAACCCTGCCAAGGCCAATCCACACTGGTGTCTTTGTTTTATAGATGAGAAAGTAGGAACTCAGGGAGGTCAAGTGAATTTCACAAGGTGGCCTCACAATGGCCCGTGTAGCCTGATGAGGTATCTTTCAAGTCCTATAGCAAAGCCACATGGGTGTTGCTTGGCTCATGGTTCCATTGGTCAGTGACAGATGCCTTGTTTTCTAGTTTCATGACACAAAAGTACTATGGAAATTAGGGGATATCAGGAAAAACAATGAAGAACAAGGGAAAAGATAAATCATGCAAGACAGACCAATCACCTGCTTAAGTCCATTTTGTCATGGTATATAGGGACCAAGAGTTGGGTATTTTCTTACATATTATCATGCCAATGTGGTATACTGGTCATCTTCTTCATTGTTCATTTAACCTGCATAGGGTAGTAATGCTTTGGTACTGGGGATTAAACCCAGGGCATTCTACCTCTGAACTACACCTCAGCCCCTCCCTCTTTTTTTTTTTTTTGAGACAGGGTCTCGCTAAATTGCTAGTGTCTTGCTAAGTTGCTGAGGCTGGCCTCAAATCTGCAATCCTCCTGTCTCACCCTCCCAAGTACTGGGATTACAGATGTGTGCCACCACACCCAGCTTAATGCTGTACTTTGACAGAAAAGGATGCACTTGACCCCTCATTCATCACAATGTATTCTTTGGAGGATTTTTTTTTTCTATTTGTGGGGAAGCCTTTCTGCTGATCCATCTCTACCCTCTCATAGAGTTTCCATGGTGACCAGCAGTCATTTCTGTAAGACATGTGGTCAGAGGCTGCTGGTATAATCTGTGGCTGCAGTACATGGAACAGCTGAGTGCAGTAGCCAGCTCAAGGGAGGGAGACAAGAATTGTGCAAGTAAGACTCAGTGAGTTGCATTTAAAATAGGACCTTTCTATGCATGTTAATGTCTAACAATGGATGTTCTTTATTAGAGTGACACATGTTCACCAAGCAGGTCGGGTTGCATGCCAACTTGAGAAGGTGTCATTATTGGTTGTCCTACTTGTCAATAAATACAATAGAGTTTTACTTCTTCCATAATAGTCTATAGTTTCAAAAGGAATCGTTCTTAAACTTCTTGCGTATAAGAAAGTTTTGTCATACCTGAATTTTCTTTTTTCCAAGATCAGATAGTATTCATTTAGCAAGTCAGATAAATCCTCATGATGCAAGTCTGACATCGCTCCAATGGAGCCATGTTTCCCAAAGTGTGTTCCGTGGAGCACTGCTTCAGGAGGGTGTTCATAGGAACATGCAAAACCATAGCTCTGTGGTAAAAGAAGGTTAATATAAGCAAAGTTGAACACTCTAGCTTTCTCAGAGTCACTATTCCTTTCTACTGATAAATTTTAATGAACCATTATACTGATAAACTTTTAAGGGAAATACTATTCAGTGTTTCTCAAACTTCCTAATAAGTAAAAATTCTCCCTAAAATGTAACCTAATATAGCTTTAAAACTAAGGCATCAACTAAAAGCTGTTAGAGAGCCTGGGTTTCCTAAGCATCTGTGACATCATTTGCTACATTAATAGAAGGAAGACTGGGGCAGGAACAAAGTAAAACCTAGAAACTGTGTGTCTCTGCTATTTTCCCCACACTCTGGGGGATCAATGTACTACTGTGTCAGCACCTTGCTTGATTTTGAGATATTTAGCTTTAATCCTATATCAGTCTGAGTTTAAGCCCTGTTTCTTAATCAGAGACAATTATGAAGGCAACGTATCAGAGAGGGTGTGGGCGAACAGAATCTGACTGAGGTGAAATGAATCTCAGGAGCTGATCTATCTTAGGAAGTTGACTGGGCAATTAATTAGATGGCTTCTGAAAAGTTCCCAAGAATTGCATCTGAACCATCAGTCTTGACTGAAAGGAACTGCTTTAATTCTCTTGTTTGACTCTTTAGTGGCGATAAGAAGATGCCCATCAAAGGTGGCTCAAGTCATGGAAGTGAGCTGGGCATGATGAGGCACTGTCTGTATAGGAGGTGTGCTGAATGGAGGTTCAGACTTGGTGTCTCGATCTTGCTTAGACACTTATGGTAACTTTGACTAAGTCCCTTGGACCCTCTCTTGGTCTCGGTTTCATCTTTAAAATACAGTGTTTAAGGCAATTCCAAGACTGGATGTATAACCAAAGGAAATGAAATCAGCATGTCCAAGACACATCACTTCTGCGTTCACTGCAGCACTATTCTCAACGGCTAAGACAGGGAATCAAACTAAGTGTCTATGGATGAATGGATAAAGAAAATGCACCACATATACACAATGGAACACTACTCAGTCTTTAAAAGGAAGGCAATCCTGTCATTTGTGAAAATACAGATGACCCAAGAGGACAATACATCAGATGAAATAAGTCAGTCAAAGGTTACCAGAGCCTGGGGCAAGGGTGAGGTGGGCTGATGGTGGGGAGTTTGGAGATGTTGGCCAAAGGATAGAAATTTCAGTTAGAGTACATTTGAGAGATCTATTGTAAAACCTGGTGACCATAATAAATAATGTTTTTTATACTTGAAAATTGCTAAGAGAGTAGATTTTAAGCACTTCTCTACAAAATAAAAAAGGACCCAGCTGGGCATAGTGGCACATGCCTGTAATCCTAGTATTCAGGAGGCTGAGACAGGAGGATCACAGGTTCAAGGCCAACCTCAGCTTTAGACCTTGTTTCAAAATAAAAACAAAAGGCTGGAGGCACAGCTCAGTGGTAGACTGCCCTTGGGTTCAGTCTCCAGTACCACACACACAAAAATGACAAATATGTGAAGTAGTGCATACGTTAATTACCTTCATTTAGCATTATGCAATGTGTTCATATTTCAAAACATCATTTGTGCACAATATATGTAATTTTTACTTGTCAATTTAAAAATATAAATAATGAGATTATACCGACATCATTCTCAGTGCTACATGTGGGGGGGAGGCGGGGGGGAGGCGGGGGGGAGGGACACCAAGAGCTGTGTGCATGTATGTTAACACCAAACTGATACTCATTGTGATGTGAGACTACAATGTACTAATAAAAACATAAAAAATATATAAATAGTAATAGTGCTAAAATACAGCAGTTAAACCATTGTTATTGTTTGCCATCTTTTCCTTCCCATGTCCATGCTTTGTCAAATGAAATCATTTCTATGCAGTGAATAAAAGCATACTTGCCAGGATGGACATGGAGATCAGACTTCCACCTACTCTGCCACCATGGCATTCCTGGAGCCTCTAAGCAGGACACTGTAGAGCAAGGTATGAGCCATTGATCCCTAAGGTCCCTATTAGCAATAACGCTCTGCACCTGCTATGTCCCAATTCCTGCTGGGTGTAGTGTCGGGTGGGAAAGGGTGCCGGTGACATTTGCTGTGCACAGAAGCAGGCCCGTAGTTCACAAAAACAGTTATTATGTAGGTATAGTCCAACGTCGGGGAGCAAGGGACAGGGTGTCTTGGCTTTTCACATGTATACAAAGAAAAGGAATGAAACTCAGAAGGAAAAGCTAACGTCCACAACTCCTGAAGCTAAAGCTAAACGTGGGTGTCTGGACATTATTTTTTTATGGGATGCTTTACAAACTGGTGCTGGTCCTCTCATAAACTAGATACTCCTTTTTCACCCTCATTAACTCAATTCGCAACTCTACATTGGGGACAGTAGTGTGGCCTAGCTCTTATTAATATTAACCAATGCACCATCCATTATTTCTATTTCTTTGAAGTCATCCTTGGCCTATTTATTTAAATTATGCAGCAGGTTTGTATTTCCAAAGATCACAACTTCACTAGGATCTCTGATTGTGTCGCCCTCCCCGGGGATCCTGGCCCATCCTGACTGGCAGGCACACCCGTTTCACAAGGCTTTTCCGTCCTGACTATATAATCTAATGTACTTGATTAAAAGAAGCCTCACTCCTTCCAGACCCTCGTAAAGTGCTGCCCCAGATGGGACTAACCCTTCTTCATTAGTTAACCCTTCTATGCCAGGCTGTGTCTCTGCTAGTGTGTACGATGGATGCAAAGTCGTTGATCTGGAGGTCCTGAGATCTTAAGGATCATATAGCCTACCCCTTCCCGTTCCATTTTGTATGGGAGCAAGGAAGTGAGTGGCTCACCAGGGCAGAGGTGAGAAGAGCCTCCAGGCTAACATTCATAAGCCTTGGGATGGAGCCAAGCAGAGTTGCCGAAAGTGATTGTGCTTTATGTATTGTTGTGTTAATTTCCTAATAACTTGTCCAGGAGGGAGTTAGTAGCCTTACTTTGCAAATGAGAAATCTTAGGGCCACGGAGCTTAGATACCTTGTCTGAGTCTAAGAGTTTACACATACAGTTGTGAGGACCCACTGGATTTAAGAAACCCCTTCTGCTAGGCTTGGAGTATGTTCCTCCCCCAATCCCTGTGCCCACTCCATGGCTGTGGTACTCAGCTCTCTTTGAGGTTGTTGGCATATTTTAGTAAACTAGAGTTCTTGGGGGTTCTCCAGTTTTTAAAAATGTGACCCATCATTTTACTGCTAAGATACATCTCCTGCCTTGTCCTCTTCTGATGTAGACTCAAGAATTGGGAGAGATGAAGCATTACTCTCCAGCCCCAACTAACCACAGAGGGAAGCTGCTTTAAATTAGGAACTCCAAACTAACTTGATTTACCTTTTACATATTAAAACGGAGTGAAAGCTGGGTGATGAGTATAAAAGTTAGAGCTCTGGAAGGTATTAATAGTGATGTTGGCTTCCTGGCCTAGAGTGAGGATGATGGATGATGACTGGATGCAAATGACCCATAAACTGCCCCCTGAGTGGTATATGGGCCTCCTGAAACTTCTCTGTGATTGAATTTACTCACTTTGTGTTTACTTGGCTTTTAGATATTTAGCTTTAATTCTGTTTCAGTACGGGTCTAATCTCAGTTTCTCAAACACACACACACAAATGTTTACTGCAAAAAACATCTACTGATCAGAAAATTGTGACAGTTCTGAGAAACACATATTTCTTTCAGACCAATACCTTTCACCATCATGCAGAAAATTCTTGGTAATATTACTGATAATGGAATATACAACTTTTGTTCAGGATCTATAAAAGATTCAGTGCCCTCCCCCCAAATTATTTGGTATAGAGAAGTCTAGAAAATAAATGACTTATGGATGGCCTTGTAATATAAATGTGTTCAACATCCCAACGTTGCTTACTCTTTGCCCTGAGTCTCAACTGAAGACCACACAAGAGAATCTATTTCCACTATATGAAAAAATAAAGTTGAACCAGTTACAAAATTAATTGCATAAGATAGTGATGCTTTGCATGAGTCCCTGAGCCCCTGGGGATTCTGAAGGCTATAATGGCAATTAATTAATTGCTTTCACTGTTTCAAAAAACCAAGTAAGAATCTATTCATAATAAACAACTGAAAAATTAAATCTCTTTTGTTAGGTTGAAATTCTTTTGTGGATTAATATACTGTTCTGTAACTCTGGAGGATACTTATATATGTTTGAATAAATAAAAATGAGATGAAAATATATATATATATATATATATATATATATATATTTTTTTTTTTTTGCGGTACTGGGGATTGAACGCAGGGGCATTCTACCTCTGCGCTACACCCCCGGCCCTATTTTTATAGTTTATTTTGAAACCGGGTCTCATGAAGTTGCGGAGGGCCTCACTAAGGAGAGAGAGAGAGAGAGAGAGGGAGAGAGAGAGAGAGAGAGCTGAGGCTGGCCGCGAACCCGAATCCTCCGGTCTCCGCCTCCCAAAGTACTGGGATTACAAGCGTGCGCCACCACGCCCGGCTGAGATGAAAATATTTTTGTTAAATAAGTGTTTATTTGGATGCCTATGAGAGAAGAGTAGTTGAGCTCATGATAGAGCAAACCCCGAGAATTTAAGAGACGAGAGAGAGAAAGAGAGAGAGCGAGAGAGAGAGAGAGAGAGCTCAGTATAAGTAGAAGATGGAGGTAAATGAGATCAAGAGACAAAAAGCAACAATTGACCATTGAATATAATGAAAATCCGATCTTGGTCAACCATAAATGAGTAAACTTTTCTCAATCCCAACCTCACCAAATCCATGTAAAATGTTGCAACTTCAAGTGATAACTCTTGCTTTGTGATGAGCAAATCACATTCTACAGGAAAACCTCTTCCCATTCATTCACTCCAGGATCAGTTATGTTACCTTTCTACTTCCTCCGTTTCTCCATCATATTTCTACCATTGCACCCATTCACCCCACAGGTTGTGTTTATCCTATCCAGCAGATTATGTCAGGTGTCTTGACATTTTCAGTGCCCCCCATAATATCTGACACAAACAAGGCATTTCATCAACTGTGGTCAAATAAATAAATAAGTGAATGAGCATTGCCGCCAGTACCTAAGATATTTTATTATGTTAGGCTTCTTTTCTTTTATTGGTGCATTGTAAGTATACATCATACTGAAGTGTAGAGTGATAGTAACATACATGCACATAACTCTTGGAGCATTTTCCTCTGGTTTCCACCCACTCCTTCCCCTTCCCCATGCATGTCTTTGAGATTGGCGTTGGTAATTTAATATATGTACATAGCATGATTTCAACTGTTACATTCTTTACATCTCTATCCCCCCTACTCCCTCCCCTAAAGCCCTTCCATCACTCCATAGGAGTCTCTGTACCTCTAGCTGATGTTACCTTTGTATCCCAATTTCTATTAGCCCTACTTTCTGAGATAGTATTCCACAGTGGAAAACTTGGTTGGTTTTACAATTAAAAATAAGTTGGTTGGTTCCACAATTAAAGATAACTTTGATTAATGTTATATATTATAATGCCATAAGATAGAGATGTTCACAGTGAGTTTTACTTAGTAAAGGTAGTTAGACTTTCTCACCAAGTTAAACTTAGCTTGACCCAGAATCTTCCAAACTTATTTGATGGTAGAAACTACTCTCCCACTAAATTGTTGTTTCCATGGAAGTAATGTTCTGTAAGGTGCTGATTGGGCAATGGTTCTTTGGAGAAGATGGATGTATTTAGGAAGAGGTTTAGTGGGTATCATTTTGGACAGAACCCAAGTGTCAGCCTGACCTAACTATTATCTGTGAAAGCTGGGTCATATCACTAGTTATTAGAAAAATCATATACCAAGGGAACTGGGAGTTTTCCCTGTCCATTCTTACCCCCAGGCCCTCTGGGCTTTTCCCTTGCCCTATGACTTCTGTTGATTTTTGCACTCTAATCTTTTGTTTGCAACTGTTGAACCGTTAAGTGTACTGAAGGAAAGCAGTGCTGGAGTTCTCACCTCTCCCTAGTTAGGCAGAAGACCTCTTTCCAAGTAGGTCCACTTCCTGAGGATAAAGGGGACATATTGGTGACCACTAGTGTTCAGATCTTGGGTGGGATTTCCCTACAGACTACGGTTGGCTCAGTAAGTTTCATGTACAAAGATAGAGAGACTTAAAGTCTTGGGAAACAGCGGGGTTTGCTGTTGGCGTATTACAAAATGATACATCTTCTTTGTAGTCTATTCAAATAATATAGATGGTCTTTCCTCATTCTCCCCCTCATGTTTCACATCGGGCTTACCAGTAAACATTTTGAATACCTTGGTTTAAATTCTTCAAAACTTTTTGTATATTCAAACTTGATTTATATGAAAATAGATAATATATAGTATATATAATATCTGTAGTGTATATGGATATGAGCATATAAAATATATAATATATATAACATATGTAAATATAATCTCATTTTGTTGCAAACCAGGCTTATCCTATGCATATTTAGAATCTTCTTTATCACCCCCCACAAAAAACATCATGAATATCTGTCTCCGGCGGTGCTCATTTAAACGGCACGGTGCTCATTTAAACGGCTGCTGAGCAACTTGCAAATGATTCATAATTTCTTTAAAAAGTTTACTATTGATTGACTTACCTTTGGATCACTTGTAAAATATTTACCTATGCAGACAATGTGGTATCCATAATTATCCTTTTATGCACATCTTTGCATTAGTGTGACTTGCCAAAGGGAGAGCAACTAGAAATGGAGTTTATGGGCCCCATGTGCGAGCATCTTTTACTTTAGGTTCTACAAACTTTCCCTTCACAATGACTGTGCCATTTTACACACCTCTTTAAATGATGTTGAGCATCTTTCATTCATTATTTATTTGTATTTCCTTTATGAATTGTTTATTCATATCTTTCTCCACTTTACTACTAGGTTAGCCTTTTATTGTTGATATATAGGTACTGTTATATATTTTGTGAGTGTTAATGCTCTGAGTATTATGTAGGTGGGAATACTTTATACCAATTTTCAATTTCTTCAAAATTCATTTGTGCCTCAGGTAAGTTGTATATTTTTATATGGTAACATATGTTATACTTTTTCTCTTTGGCTTTTACATTTTATGTCATGCTAACTCAGGCCTATAAAATGATTGCCATATTTTTGTTTGATATTTTCTAAAATATAATATCTTTTTACAAATATTTAGCCTATCTGGGATTTGTTATTTTTGTGAATGGCATGTGGTAGGAATTTTCAAATTGAGAAGGATACCACAAAACACAGATCTACAATGGTAATACAATTTGTTATATCTTTCAATTTTTTAAAGTCTTAGAAAAAACAAAATTAGATGTTTTGGCCAAGCATCAATTATAACGTATGTTTATTTTCTCAAGAGTCATTACATGACAAAGTGCATCTCATTTGTACAGCACCTTAAAATTTTCCAAACATTTTCACATCTGGCTTCTCTCTTTCAACATCATCACAACTTTATGAGGTAGTGAGAATGAGCAGTATTAACTATTTTAGATGACTTGTCTAAGGTCTCTAGGATAATTAATGGTTCTATTGACTCCACAAGCCAGCTTTCTTTACGTACCACTATTCTTTCTCCTATTATAACAGTCATTAACTTCCCACCAGGCACTATTCTGCATGCAGAAAAATCCCAAGACAGGAAGTCTCGACTATAACAAAGGTGAGAGGCTTAAATAAGTTAAAGCAATATGAATTTGTTAAGACCACTGGTCACGAGCCCTCTCTCCCCATTGCTGGCCTCACATAAATGGTTGTGACTGAGTTGCAAACCTGCTGGAAATGGGTCTGGGGTGGGTGCCCAGTGCAGGCTTAACTGGAGAGGTGCAAATTGTGCCAGTGTAATTCCTAATACAAGACAGTGGAAAATTGCTAGCCCAATTGAGAGTTGTTAACACAATAGAAAGGACGCTGAAGGAAAACCTGATGTGTCTCTCCTGCATCTTTTTTGTCCCCACTGCCATTTTCTGAGGGGATAAAATGAGATGACATTGGGAAGAAAACTACCACACCAGAGTCTGCCGTGATTGCTGCTTTGAATGCCGGGCAGCTGCGCCAGTGTGGCCAGATTGATCCATTTCAAAGCAATGGTCATTATATTGCATTTTACTCTGAAAATGCAGTGCTTTTCTGTTTCCCGAGTTGTCTGTTGTGATGGATGGCAGGCTGCCCTACCTTAGTATATTATTTTATGTTTAACAATCCTGCATTGTGGAATTAACTGAGTTGTACATTTCAGTAGTATCCCCAAACTATGTCTGGCCTATGAGAAGAATGCAAATGATGGGAGAGTTTTATTTTGCTGAAATGACTATCCTTCAGATCTGATCAGAGCCAACATCTAATTTTTACACCATTATTTTAATGCATGTTGAGTTTTATTCACAGAGAAAACTCCTATTTTTAAAAGAGTTGACTTGAAACTTCCTTTACTCTTTCTCTTTTATTATTTTTAAACCATTATGCTTTGAGAATGAGCCTTTGAGAGAATTGTTATGCTTGGTAATTAAGCCTATGCATGAGCTGAGACATGATTATAAGGGTCAGACCCCCCTAAATGAACCACCAACAATAAAATGGCAAAAACCTGTCTGAAGGGAATAGATGTCACCCACATGTGTATGCGCATGTGCGCGCGCGCGCGCACACACACACACACACACACACACACACACACACACACTGCAGTGAATAGAGTTGCACAAAATCATACAATGTTTGAAAGTTTTAAGGGTAAAAATGTAACTTCTATGTTTTTGTCGGTCATGATAGACACATAGTCATCTTGTGACTATACCTAAAACTCCTACCACAGTCACTTTACTTTGGCTCTGTAGTAGCACATAGAACAGGGGCTAGAATGATATAATAATTTTTTTAAATAACCAGATAAATTACTGAAATAAAAGAATCCTCAGAATGAAATATCCATATATTTTGCAATAAAATTATTTTTCATAAAATGTTATGTCATATTTTATAAATATGAAATTGAATTACAAGGTAAAATATCCTATTGGTTGTTTGCTTTTAGTTTCTGCATATTTATGTTGCTTAATGTACTTTTAACTTTGAATGTCAGAGAGCATGCATACTTTTATATTTTATATATCTTCTCCAAAGAGAAAAATGAAGTAAAAAATTAGAGAAGTTAAACCTGAGTGTTTAACTGAGTGTTCACACGGCCAGAACTGAAATTTTCCCCATTTGTTGGCCTTGAACAGCATAACCATGCAAATTCAATATCACAATATTATATATATATTTAATCATAAACTAGAAATAATAAAGACAGAAGATAGACTTATCAAATCCTTATTTAATTAATCCAAGAACCTGCATATTCCTCTAAAATAATCAATCATTTTAAATGAATTTTTAGCAAATATGAACATAAAATCAGAATTGAAATGGAGTTTACAAATACCTTAGATGTATTTTATAATATATATTTATCCTATAAATTCTGCTATAAAATACCGCTATAAAATTATAAGCTAGAAGCTAAACAATTTTCCTTAGTCCAAATGTTTTAATAGTTGAATTTAGACTGCTTATCCAACTTTTGATGGGTAGGACATATTTTAATTTGGGAGAAAATTTGTAAATCATAAGGTATCTATTCTTTAGACTTAGATTTTTTAAGGTATTTTTAGCAAGCATCTCAGTATCGTCTATGTTCTCAAAAACATTGAGTCAAAAAAGGAGGAAAGGGGCTGTTGGATTAAAAAGAAAAAGAAAAGTTCAACTATGAAACAAAGATAATCCTTCAATTGGTTGATGGTTGTCCTTAATAGAGTCCAAATTTCAGAGCATTTAGCCCTGGGACACCCATCACTGCTCCCTTCCCTGCAGTCCTGCATAGCAATGGATGCAACCCTGTCCTCTGCCCTGTATGAGGCAGCAATGCCATCAACTCAATCTTCCCTTTGGAAATCACTTATCTTTTAACACATTCAAGTGTTAAAATCTTTTAAAGTCAAGAGAGGCTACCGTATATTTAACCAACATCCTTCATGCTCAACAGTAAGGTCACCAGGTAACTTTTGCAATTGTTTTATTGTTTGCATGTTGCTTTGTTTTTTGGGTAGTAGGGGAAGAGAAAAGAGAGCTTTTAGAAAAGAAGTATTTGGCTTTGCCAAAGCATTATTTTATAAAAGAAACATTTTCTCCTCTTTGGAAAACATCAGAAATATCCAAAATGCATAAAGAAAGCCCGGCGTGGTGGTGCATGCCTGTAATCCCAGTACTTGGGAGGCTGAGACAGGAGGATTGCAGGTTTGCAGCCAGCCTTAGCTACTTAGTGAGGACATTAATTTAATAATATAATTAATCTAGTATATCCAGATTCTTACCATTTCAAAATTGTAATCAGTATAAAATTACTAATGAGATACTTTATGTATTTTCATACTAAGTGTAGGAAAACTTGGGTGTGCATTTTATATTGAAAGCACATCTCTAGTCAGTCAAGCCGTATTCCAAGGACGCAATAGCTACATGTAGCTGGTTGCTATCCTACTGGACAGCTCAGATGTAGAGAGACCATAGAGGTAGTAGATAAGAAGATGGATTCCATCTAGAGTTTGTACTAGTTCTGTCACTTACTAGATAACCTCAGTCAAGTTATTTAACTTCTCCATGCTTCAGTTTGCCAGTCTGTAAAATGGAAATGATGATGATGATGATGATGATGATGATGATGATGTGTAGAGTTGATTCAGGGATTAGTGAGATAATCCATGGAGTAAATAGTCAATAAATATACTGTAAAAGAATCTTAAACAAGTGTAGCTAGTTATTCAATTCTAACTTAAACAGTTATTTTCAGTATTCTATGCCCTTCTTCTTTAATTTTGTCACTATTTTCCCTAAAGATGAATTATTTAGAAGACAATTACTGTTCTTGTGCTGTGAAGAAAAGGAATAGCATTTTACCCATAGCCCAGATGATCAAAGCAACATGAAAACATGTGCCTTTTGTCGTGTGTGTGTGTGTGTGTGTGTGTGTGTGTGTGTGTGTGTGTGTTACTAGAGATTGAACCCAGGAGCATTCTAGTTCTGAGCTACACCCCCAGCCCTATTTTACTTTTGATTTTGAAACAGGGTCGTACTAAGTTTCCATGTGCTACTGGCTTCTAACCTGTGATCCTCCTGTCTCAGGTCCCAAATCTTGGGATAACAGGCATGCACCACCACACCCAGCTTGGTTATTTTAATCTGTGTGGATGATAGTCTTCCATGACTCATACTGGCCCTATTCTGTTAGTGTTCTGCACTGTCTCCTCCTGACTGACTGGATAATATGTTCTGAATTCCTCCACTAGTATGTTCTGAATTCCTCCGCATGGCTGCGCAGTCATGGTAGCTTGCATGGGTTGCTTAGTGAGAGGCCTATTTTGCCTCTTCCCAATTTCTAATATTCCAGCCTCCACATGGAGCTGAAACAGAGACAACGGGGAAAAGTTTTGCAAAGATTTCTGAGCCAGAGAGCTGGCTTCTCGTGCTGGTTCAAGTATATGTGCATCAGTGCTTCTGTGAGATGAAGGGAGAGACCTCCGGGGACGGCCTGTGTGGGAGAGGTGAATGGAGAAGTCTTCCTTTGGTTGACCCTGCAGGTGGGTTGGATTCCTTTGAGCAGAAGGACCCTGGCTGCAATCACAAATCCCTTGCACCTAGAGAATGTGTTGGAGGCTGATGGAAAATGTGATATTAAAGGCAAGTACTCTTTATGACCAACAGGCAGGCCATCTCCAGGCAGACTGTGGTTACAAAGCAGAACCAGGAATACCTCATTGAATTTACAAGTCACTAAACTGTGAATTCTTATAAGTTGCTACTTCTCTGTATCAGCTCTTGAGAATTGAAAATTGGGCATTAGCCCACTGTATTTTTATATTGTTGGTGTAGTCAGGCTTGTTTTGAAGAGTGACTATATAGATGCTTCTCGATGATGAGTTTCATCCTGATAAACCCATTGCAAAGCTGAAAATATCATAAGTCAAAAATGCGCTTACTATGCCTAACCTACTGAGCATCCTAGCTTAGCAACACAGTACCCCACAGCGTCAGTCGTTTCCCTTTGGGATCACACAACTAACTGGGAGCTATAGTTTGCTGCCGCTGCCCAGCATCATAAAAAAGGATCAGACGCATGTTGCTAGCCTGGGAAAAGACCAAAATGCAAAATGCAAAGTATGGTTTCTACTGAATGCACATTGTTTCCACCCCGTTGCAAAGTTGAAAGATCATAAGTTAAGCCACTGTAAGTCAGGGATTGTCTAAACTTAGAAAACTATGATCAGCTACATTTACATATACTGATTTTCACTACATTTACATATACTGTGGTCTCTATTTTCATTGTATTGAGTGCTGAAAATGCCAGCAAACGTACCTGAAGTCACACCTGTTCTTTCCTCCTGTTCAAACAGAAGAGGTATCATATTCTGATCAACCCTCCCCAATCCCATTCCCACTCATTTCTTCCTTGCTTTCCCCCTGACTGAGCCCTCTACTCTCAATCTTTCAACCAGTCACTCTGTGCTGTCTCTTTCGTCTGCTCTTATGTTCTTATTTAAACTTTTGTCCCTTGCATCTTCCTGGACCTCACATCCTCTCCAGTTATTGCCTGATCTTCTCTTCCCTGTCTTAGCCCCAGTACTTAGAAGGACTGGTCTTACCTGTGGCAACTATCCTCCAACCACCACCTACTCCTCCGGTCACTGAGATCTGGATTCCACCCTCCCACCTTCCCATTGCAGTGATGCGGCTTTCACCAGGCCAGGAAGTTCTCTGTGGAGCTAAAGCTCACAAACACTTTCTAGCCCTCTCGTCAGGTGACCTCTCTTCTGTGTTTGATGCCATTGTCTGTTTCCTCCTTCGTCAAATGATTTTCCCTTGGTTTGAAATACCTTGCTATCTTGCGTATATGTGCTTTTCCCTTCTAACCTCTTCAGTTTACCAAGTCTTCTTCCTCTGCCCACCCCTCAAGTGGGTGCTCTCCTGGGTCCTCTATTCTCTCACACACCCACTCCCATAGCTTTAATGGTATTTAAATACCAATTAACTCTACACTCTGTGTGTTGACTCCAGATCTTTCTTCTGACTTGTGATCCATACTTCCAGGTCTCTATGAGACACCTCCACTCAGATGTCCCAACACACACTTCAAACTAAGCATGTCCAAAGCTCAGTGCATTCAAATAGGGTGATCGTATATTTTACTGATCAAAGTAAGACATTTTTTAATATGAAAAAGGTACACTACTAATGCTTATGCCACAAAACAAGTACAAACAGAAAGTACATATGTCCAGGAAAATCAGGACATGTGTCTAGAGCCAACAGGTCCTTTAGGAACACACAGCCAGCACAGCGCCCAGGGACCATGGCACTTTTAGGGGCCCATGAAAATCTTTTCATTTTAATTTTGTTTAAAATCAAAAGAAAAACTGAATAGATAGAATGGGACATAGAAGGGACTTAGAAAGGAAGAAGAAGAAATCTTTAGGTGGACAAAGAAGGTGACCTAACTGAGGGAGTTGGGTGGGGAGTGGAGGGAAACACACTATAGCACATGATGTACATACACAAACCTATAAGACTCAATCACTATCTGGAGCATGAAAGGGAGGGACGGGTGAGGGAATAGGGTGGGATTGGAGGGAGGGCTGAATGTGCAATGTGTGCATGTATGATGTTCATACCCTGACATATATCAAAATGTATAATTATAATTTACAATGCACCAATAAATGAACATAAAAAGTTAAAAATAAATAAATAAATATAATAATGAGGACAGCCTAGACTATCTCTGTCTTTATAACAATGCAATCAGTACAATTTTGAACTTTTTTTTTCATGGAAGAAGGCATCCACAAAGGAAAATGTGTCCAAGGGGCCATGAAAATCATAATGTGGCCTTGTTCATGGCCACCCTCAACATCCACCTCTCCAGATGTGTTTCCTCTCTTGATTTCTTCATCTCATGTACTGGCATCCTCAGTAGTCAATCAGGAGACCCCACGCTGGAAACCTGGGTATCATCCTTTCTTCACCCCATCCATTCAACCCTTGCACCATTTACCAGAAGGATGCTCTCTGACTCACTTTCCTGTTAGGAAAACAGTCTCATGGCTGCATTTATCTTAGGCAAATCAGCAAGTCAAAGAATCAGACTTCTGCCAAATGTTTTCTCATTTTTTTCTCATTTTCTTCCTTAAGCTTATTCCCTTCTCCCTCCTTCAAAACTTTTTTTGTGTGTGTGATACCAGGGATTGAACCCAGGGGCATTTTACCTCCGAGCTACACCCCCGCCCCATTTTTTATCCTTTATTTTTGAAACAGGGTCTCACGAAGTTGCGGAGGGCCTCACTAAGTAGCCGAGGCTGGCCGCGAACCCGGATCCTCTGATCTCAGCCCCCCAAGTACTGGGATCACAAGCGTGCATGCGCCACCATGCCCGGCCCTTCGAAACTTTTGACATCCTTTTATTAGCCAGTGACAAAGTGTTTATTTCTGCCACAAAACCATCTCTGGCCTACAGGCCCTTTCTGATGCAGGATTTAGTCTCCTTTCTCACCTATGATGAGTTTGTCCATGGCCGGTGAGGGAAGAGCATCTCTCACCATTGCAAGACTCGAACCATGATGTCTCTCTGTGCTGGAGAGAATGAGCCTGGCTTAACTGCCGAAGCTACACGTTTTTTCTACTATCCTAATGTTTGATTTTGAGACAAATCTTAGCTGTAAGAAATGTTAATTTTGTCTTTAGGGTCATAAATAATGAGAACGAGAGTGCTGTATAGTGCCTGGACATTGCCTATAGGAGCGGTCACTTCATATCCTCGCAAAGTCCCCTCTGCCATCACATTTACCTGGTGACTTGCCACCTGCTCCACAGGTTGGATCCATATGGCAACACTTGTGAGGAAGACAAAGAAAGGCTTTCCCTCTCCAAAATATGCTCCTTTGATCGTCACTGCTCAACAGATGTCTGACTGATCGTAACTTTGATATCCTGGTTTTGAAATTTTGTTTCATTCATAAATGAGCACACAAAAAAATGGAAAGTTAAAAATAAAACACACAGGTACAAGCATGTACCCTACATCTTACATTAGGAACAAATAACATATTTTCAAATATTAGAACATCAAAGTTTTCCAAATACCATAAAAACATAATAATATGAGGGTTTATAACATTAAGCATAAGAAGTAAGTTGATGTGCTCTTAGTCTGCTAGAACCCAGGAAAACATTGGTACCTATCAAAATAAAAGTCAAAGTGCATAATGAATACATCCCAATGTCAACAATAGTGGAAGGAAAGGACCTTATTCTGAAAAAATAAATGACCATAGAAAGCCACAGAATTCATTTGCATTCTCATGATTTTCTCTTTAACCAGCTGATCCTTTTATTCCACATCTGCACGTCTGACTCAGTTATACACTTTTACCATCCTTCAAGTACAATACACAGGTAACTGAATCTGCTAATAATTCATTTGTAGAATGAAAATTGGGTCAGTATGAGGGATGCACATGCATAACTCAGTGTCATCATTCATTGTATTCAGGGTTGGGGATGTAGGGTAGAGGGGTAGGCTCCGGGTTTGATCCCCAGTACTATAATCATAATCATAATAATCATAATCATAATAATTAGGGTCCAATAAAGAGAGGAAACACATCTGGAGAGGTGGATGTTGAGGGTGGCCATGAACAAGGCCACATTATGATTTTCATGACCCCTTGGACACATTTTCCTTTGTGGATGCCTTCTTCTATATATATATATATATATATATTATGACCCTTTTATTAGTATTAGTATTAGTATTAGTATTAGTATTAGTATTATTCCTCCTGTCTCAGCCTTCCAAGTATTGGGATTACAGCTGTGTGCCACCGCATCTGGCTATTCATTTCTTTTCAAGCTTTAAAACTATCTTTCTCTAAATATAAGAACTTTACCATCCTCCTGCTTTTATATTCTGCACTTTTCAAACATATCCCATGAGAATCTCTCTTCTACACATCCCTACCAAATACCATTACTTGTTGAGTTTTGCATTTTATAGTTTGATTACAAGGGCAGTCTTTATTTTCTGAATATTTCAAGCATGCATATATATTTTATAATTATAACATATATTTTGGAAGTATAATAAATATTATACTAAAAGCTATAATATAAAATGAACTTTTAAAACTACTGATGCAGAAACTCTCTCACCTGGGAAGCACAGACTACCCAGAAGGAAAATATTGTTTCAACTTTTAATTTAATAAGTTTCCATTTGGTTGTCTACTAGCTTTGTGATCTTGGTACATGTGAGTTTGTCCATGAAGAAATCTCCCTCCTGTGAACCAACAGCATCATAATAATCAAGTTTAGAGTCAGCAAAACCAGACAACAGATTATGGATGGTGGTGAACTCCCCAAAGATACGGTTCTTAATGGTCCTACTTGGCAGAAACCAACCTACCTCTTTTCTAGTAGCCTGGTGTCTAGAGGGGCCCTTCTGGACAGCGCCCTCGTTTCTGTCCTCTGTCTACTGCTAGTTTCCCATCTACTTATTGATTGTGATGTAAGAAGGCTAGCCCCTTCTCAGATATTTTAATCCCATCAGAACACTTCATTCTGTACTCACAGCAGGGCAATCAACTGTGTGTATTGGGTGTCCTCAGCTGAGTTTTATTAGGTGAATAAAAGCTGCCTATTCATAATTAAAGAGACCTGGTGGGGTTTTAGGTAGATATGGTGTCTTCTCTGGAGCTCTTCTGGATGCCATGTGCTGGCTTCCAGAGAGCTGGAATTATAATTGCATTGTGACAATAATGTATTCCGCTTTATTATAGCATTGTAAGTCAGTGAAGAAAGACTTAAGTCACTGCTCCTGTGTTGAGACTGTTGTCTTAAGTGCTGAGGAATGATTCCCAAAGTCCAGAAAGGTGCCCCCTTACTTCATCAGTGGATGAAATAGCCTAATGCCCAAGAACATGCATGCTGGCCCCACAATGCCTGGGTTCAAATCAAATTCTGCCACTTTTTTGTGAAACTGGAGATTGAACCCAGGGGCATTCTACCTCTGAGCTACATACATCCCCAGCCCTTTTTATTTTTTATTTTGAAATAGGGTCTTTCAAAGTTGCTGAGGCTGGCCTCAAACCTGTGATCCTCTTGTCTCAGCCTCTCAAGTCCTGAGATTACAGGCATGAGCCACCACACCTGACTCCAATTCTGCCACTTTGACTAGCTTAGGCAAAGTTACCTAACCTCCCAGGGCCTTGCTTTCTGCTGTTTGTAAAATGCAGATCATGCAGTTAGCCTCCCCACCCCTAGCCATGCTTGTGGTGAGGACTGATTGAGTTAGCAATAGCAAGTGTTTAGAAGAGTCTAGCACCTGATAAACCAATCTGAATCTTTGCTGTTATCATTATGATACACAGGACTCAGAGAGAACACATCACCCAGGCACGTGCAGTCTGCAGCACAAATTCTCAATCTCTGATACACAAAAGCCCTCTGGAGAGCTTAAAATGCAGATTCTGATCTGGTAGGTCCAGGGCAATCTGAGATCCCGCAGTTGCTGCCAGCCCCAGATGACTCACTGTGAGTGGACAAAGTCCAGAGCCAATGAAGAACAGTGTTTACAGAAAATATTATCAAGAGTGGAAAATTAACAGGGTCCCAGTTTTATAATCACTCCTCATCTCCTGGAAAGTTCCCCGAGCTGCTGGGGAGTGGGGAGGATTCAGTTCTGGCCCTGAATGGCTGCATGTCAGGTCACTTAAAGCCCTCCACTTAAGCGCGTTGTATTTCATTTCTCCCATTTTCCAAATGGGGATAATCATACTTGCTCTACCTACTTCACAGGATTGTTGTAAGGGTCAAATGAGAAAATGTATGTGAAAGCTCTTTGAAAAATTAAAAGTGCTGCCCAATTGTAAAGGGATCAATAATAGTAGAAGGAGGGTGGACGGGGGATGTTTGGCTGGTAATGGAGAGCTCCCCAGAAGGGTAAATTCTGAGCTGAGGTCTGAAGGAGACTGGAGAGGCAGACTGGCTGTTATTCCAACAGGGAAGTGACTGCTAATGGAGGACACAGCACAAAGACAGAGGCGAATAAGCCCAGGTGTGTGTGTGTACGCATGAAAAGAGCCAAAGCAAACTAACATGCTTCTCAGTGGAGGGTCTATTCATAGGAATTAATGAGATATTAGATTTCTTAATGTAGTCAGAGGAAAAACAGCATAAAAAAGAGGGGAGAATACTTCTGAAATCTCAGGGGAAGCCTTTTGCATTGAAGCAAAGACACTAGAGGGATGTGTTTACCAAGCACTTTTGATGTCACTCATTTGGCAAATGTGCCCCCTCTTGCCAGGCACAGAGTACAGATCGCATTGCCAGATACCCAGCCATAATCACCATCTCCATCAGGCCTCAATGTGCCTAGGGAGGCTTGTATCTGCACCAAATACTTGACCCCAGAATTGTGTGGGAAACTCCAGCCTCATGTCTTTGCTGTTCTTGGTGATTTGCCTTCTTGGGTTAGGACGGCTCCGTGAGTGTGAGATCGGCACAGGTACATGTGACCTCAAGCTCAGAAAGGTCCTGTGTGGACTGTCTTGAAATGCTTAATAATATTTGAACAAGGGATGCCTAATAATTTTTGCACTGGGCCCCAGTACGAGGTATTTACCTCCTCTCCTTACCAATTACCCACTGCTGACCCTCTTGCTAGACTTTCCCCTTTGCCTTCTAGAACACCTTTTCATGAAAACCTGTCCCATCCATGGTTCTCAGTTGATTACACATCAGTATCATCTGAAGCACTTTAAATAATATTAATATCTAAGTCCCGCCCCCTAATTGCTGGGGCTGGGGCCTAGGCACACTTGTTTATGTGATGGTTGCACAGGATTCTGATGTGTGTTCATTCCAGAGTGGAGAATAACTGTCCTGTTTGCAGAAAGCATTTCCCATCACTTTGCTTTAACCCAAACTTGACTGTTCCCTGTGGACCTGTTTTTTTTTTTCCCACAGTCCTTTCTGCCTTGCACAAGAATGAGTAGAGACTGCTCATTCTCATCCACTCTCCACACAATGGCTTCAGAAGGAGGTCAGTAGCCAGGCATGGTGGAGCATGCTTATAATTTCAGTACTTGGGAGGCTGAGACAGAAGGATCACAGGTTGCGGCCAGCCTCAGCTACTTATTGAGACCCTCTACAACTTAATGAAACCCTGTTTCAAAATAAAGAATAAAATGGGGTTGGGGTGCAGCTCAGAGGTAGACTGTCCCTGGGTTCCATCCCCAGTACCACACACAAAAAAAGGAGGTCAGTAATGTTGTATTTCAAATGTTGCTTGCACACCATTATTTCCCATTTTGTTCCTGTGAGAATCATGCTCTCCTGTGATAGGACACATCTCTTGCCCATTTCTATTACTCAACATAGCTTTGCTCGGCCACCTTGACTCCAGTGAACTTTTCCTTTTCTCTGGACATGTGCTCTCATGCCTAACATTGTTATCACCCAGAACTCTTCTACTTAGAATATTACATGCTGAGGCCAGGCATGGTGGCGCACGCTTGTAATCCCAGTACTTTGGGAGGCGGAGACCAGAGGATCTGGGTTCGCGGCCAGCCTCAGCTCTCTCTCTCTCTCTCTCTCTCCTTAGTGAGGCCCTCTGCAACTTTGTGAGACCCGGTTTCAAGATAAAGTATAAAAAATAGGGCCGGGGGCGTAGCGTGGAGGTAGAACGCTCCCGCGTTCAATCCCTGGTACCGCAAAAAAAAAAAAAAAAAAGAATATTACATGCTGAGCCCAGCATCATTCTGTATCATCTCTCAGCAATACCTTTGTTTCTATCATGCTTATTCTCTCACTCAAATAAGATGATATTCACCAGTGGAGATTAGGATGTGAATATATCTTTTAAGGAGCCAGCATTCAACTCACTACACAAACTCATGCAACTTTGCAGGTTTGAGACACACAAAACCCATGGTCTCCAACCTCTTCATCCAGTTACTTTTTCAAAAGACCTCCATTCCCATTCCTTTCAAGAATTATCTACAGTATTGACAAACACACCTCTTACAGCAGATGAGCTAGGGTCCTCTTGCCTTAAGAAAATTGAAGTCATTAGGTTTTTTCTCTATCATCTTCCTCAATATGTATTCATTCTTTTTCTTCTAGTCACAAAGGGTGATGTTTTCTCCCCCTTCTTCAAAGCTACCTCCTCATATAAAATCTTAGTGCATCCCTCACACCTCCTTTGGGGACCTTATCCCATTAGCAATACCAACTTTCTCACTAATACTTTAATTTTCCCCTCTTAACTATCTCCTATTTAGATTATAACTCCTTAAAACCAGCAATAACAGAAAAATGCTATCCTTTTCTGTCTTATAATCCAGAGGATTTCAAACTTTCTGTCTTCAACTTACAGTACAAAAAACACTTCACATTGGAACTCAGTGTATCAGTAAACATAATACACATTGAAGCTAAACAATGGATGCTAACCACTCTCTTATCTTCTATCTTATTTTACTTCATTCTATTATAACTTTATTATTCTGTTTTTTTAAAGTACTGGTTGCCACTTGCAAAACTTATTTCACATCACACTAATAAACTACCACCTGCCATTTGAAAATCATTGACCTAAACCATCCTGCCTATTGGAACACACAGTGTATACTTCATTTTCTATGTATTCCACCACTCACTAAAATGCAATCCCGATCACCATTATTCCAAAGAAACTTCTCGTATGAGCGTTTTTCATTCAAATAATTTTTTTCACTTTTTTGTGGTACTGGGGATTGAACTCAGGGACATTCTACCTCTGAACTACACCCCCAGTCCTATTTTATTCTTTATTTTGAAATAGGGTCTCACTAAGTTGTGGAGGGCCTCACAAGTTGCTGAGGCTAACCGCGAACCTGCGATCCTCCTGTCTCCGCCTCCCAAGTACTGGGATTACAAGCATGTGCCACCACGCCCGGCTCAAATAATATTGTACAAATAATCAAATAATATTAACACTAGAATGTGTTAATATGTCAGCAAAACTAATATCTTTCTCTCCTTCTCTTACTTGATTCCTCTAAAACACTGTAAATGACCAGCTCCACTGTCCTGCAAAGTCTCTCCTTCCATGGCCACTAGATGACTGTGAACTTTGTGCTCTTCCTTCATCTCATTGAGTGCTACTTCTTCGTTTAATTCCTGGTTTCTAGCTGGATGTGGTGGTGCACATCTGTAATCCCAGTACTTGGGAGGCTGAGACAGGAGGATCACAGGTTCGAGACTAGCCTCAGCAACTTAGTGAGACCCTATTTCAAAATAAAAAATAAAATGGGGCTGGGGGTTTGGCTTGGAGGTAGAATGCCCCTAGGTTCAATCCCCAGTAACACACACACACACACACACACACACACTCAATAATTTCTGGTCTTCTTTCTGAGGCATTTGTAAACTGTTGGTGCTCTCCAGAATTGCATCCTTAAGTCATTGTTCTACTAACCCACTTTTCCTGGGAGTTCATCCACTCTGTGGTTTCAAATACCATCTGTTTGTTGATTGTTCCTGAGTCTGTGTCTTCGCTTGAGCATCTGGTGATATCAACATCTTGGGAGTCTCACAGGCACTTCATATTTATTATATCCGAAACCAAACCTTTTTTCCAATGAAAATAAAGAGAGGAAAAAAATCATGGTTTCTGAAACTTGAGTTGTCAGCAATCAAAATATCCTTTAGACCAATAATTCTCATTTTCTTATCCCTGGTGATGTCAAGAGTTCTTATAGAACTCTATAGATTCATTTGCAAAAGAGTGAATTTTAAGTTGGCATTACTATTGATGATTCATGATATTTAATATAATTCCTTATTATTGTAACACAGATTGTGTTATGCAAATCTGATGCCAATCTCCAAGCCAAAGGGTGAACATTGTCATTTTCTCAACATAAAACCACTAAGAATCTACTATTCCAACCACCCGATTTAGGTCCGTAAGTCCAGGGTAACACCTGTATTCCCTGTCGAGTTTTGCAAATGCCAAATGGGACTTTTTTCCCAGAGGCCTTTTCTTCCCAAAAGTCTCAGTTCTGTTTTGATAGATAATGAAGAGAAACAACTTTGTGTATCTAGCTAGTCCAGGGAGAGGATAAGATGGTCTATGTATATAGACGAATAAGTCACAAAATTATTTGCACAGCAACAAAATCATCATGAAGATTTAAGTGACCCAATCTCTTAATTTTTCTTTCTATTTTGGTTATCTTTCCCACTTCAGGCACAGAAAAATTTGGATCAATGCCAGTTTGTTTAATTGGATTTTTAATAAGTGGAAAATATTTTTAAAAATCGCCCTTTTAAGCTTTTCTACTGAGCTCAACAAGACAAATCAATTTAGCAAATTGCTTTAAAAATAACCTATCAACTCCAAGTAAACTTCCAAGGTTTGTGTCGAGGCTAGGTTTGTGCAGAGCACATTTTTTTCCAGCTGAACTATCACCCTCTCAAAACTAAAGATTTAAAAGGGGAGCACCAACACAGTCTCAGCCATGGTAGCAAAATGGTGCAGCTCCAGCCCAGCAGGGCTGTTTCCACAGCAAAAAGGAGACAAGGTGATAACAAGCTGGAGACGCTCGCCAAACATATGGGTGTCACAGTATTTTCATGACATCAATGGAGTGCTCCTATAAAAATATCTGCACTCTGTCTTATAGAACAAGCATTTCTTTCTTCTCTTTAGTTTCCTTAAGTAAATATATGTGAAATCAGAGCTATCCCGCGAGTGGAAGGTTTAGCAGTTTTCTTTCTCCCTTTGTTTGCTGCCTCCCCCCTCACATAGCACTTAATAAACAGTACTACAAGAGCTATATTTTCTTTTGAGCGGTACTATGTAACCAGAACAAACAGAGGACACGGGAAAGGTGGAGAAAAGTTAGATATATAAGCAAGAAAAAGTGAGTTATTGATTTTATTGACTGGTCTGTTAACTTCTGACATTGCAATAAAGTCTTATTTATTTGTATACAGAAGACTCAATTACATAGATACATATCATTTTAACAACTCGGTTATTTACAGGAGAATTGCAGCTTCATAAATAATATAGACCTGGAATTTCTCAAGCTGATGTTTATCCATTGTTACCTAAGGAAGTTGTGATGGCCACTTGGGTATAGAGTACAAAGTCATTAGGACAGCATTGCAATAGGGTTGGCGAGAAAGGAGTAAGGACAGGAGTGCTTGGCCCCGCTAAGGTGTGCAGTAAATCCCAAGGCATCCAGAGATGGAGCTGCTGCATTCCTCTCCCTCCTACCTTTGCATGCCAGCCAGAAAAGCTGTCAATGGACACAAATGGGTAAGAGGCTCCAGGTCTTTACGCCTCTACTTTCATTGTTCAAGCCATTAGGATTATATTTCAGGTTTTTTTCTTTAAACATGAAGGCTAATGCCTCAAAAGAAGTTTTATAAGAGCAGGATCAACTATGCCCAATGTCTTCTCTTGAAGGGGCAACTGGTGGAAATAGAGAGGGATAGCGGGTGCTGCCCCCAGTTCCCTGGTGGTCCTTAGAGTTTTGTCCAGGGCATCTCCTGAAATAATTCTTTGTTTAAATATTAGCTTAATGTGCAGCTTCCTTGCTAGGCTGTAAGCCCTAGAGGCTCGCGACTAGAGGCTCTTTATTCAGTAAATATTTGTTAGGAATGAGTGAATTAATTAAGTTATGAGAAAAAGTGTGACAGCATCGTCTTATTTTAATATGTCCCTGGCATCTTGCAATATACCTTCCACCTAGCAAGAGTTTAATAAATATGCTGAGTGAGGGAACGAACAAATGAGGGAACACGTTTCAGATGCGGTGGCTCGAGCTTACAGTTGGTAGTAGACCTGGAACTCAGGCTGAGGTCCTGGGACTCAGAACCCACGTGTACAGCTTCTCTATAAAACAAGGACTACAGAACTGAATCACGTGTAGATAATTAGCAACTGCAAGACAATACAAACAGAATCCAGGCTGAGCTCTGCAAGAGACCTTTGTTACTTATGTCCCCGAGGGCTGTCATGAACCTCCTTCCTGGCTGGTATCTACCTGGTTCTTATTTATTTATTCAGACCTTATTTTTAGAGTCTTCTACATATATGTGTGTCCTTCTGCTCCACTTAGTACCATTCTTTTTTGGATTCACATTCAGATACCATCTCAGGACACATATAAATTTATAGGCAAAGCCGGGCGTGGTGGCGCACGCTTGTAATCCCAGTACTTTGGGAGGCGGAGACCGGAGGATCCGGGTTCACGGCCAACCTCAGCTCTTTCGCTGTCTCTCTCCCTGTCTCTCTGTCTCTCTGTCTCTCTGTCTCTCTCTCTCCTTAGTGAGGCCCTCTGCAACTTCGTGAGACCCGGTTTCAAAATAAAGTATAAAAAAAAATAGGGCCGGGGGCGTAACGCGGAGGTAGTACGCCCCTGCGTTCAATCCCCGGTACTGCAAAAATAAATAAATAAATAAATTAATTAATTAATTAAATAAATAAATAAATTTATAGGCACCATTGAAACCATTTTTGGCCAAAGTCATCATTGCCATTGTCCTAAAATTCACCTTCCACACAGGGAATATAATTCCTTTCATTCTTTTTCCATCACAGCTCACAAATGACCATATGTATTTTTGTCCTGGGCTCTATCTCCCCTGTGTCTGAGCTGTGAGCTGTCTTTGTCAGCCCCCCCCCCATCCACAGAACCTTTGCAAACCACTAGGGGAAGGGACCGTCAGGTTATCTTCCATCCCTGGCTAAGTTCCTCACCTGACACACCTGTGGGCTCTACCCTGCTCAGAGGCACTGACAATGCTTTAGACTAATCCCCAGAATCTCAGCCTCTTGTCAGATCAAGCAGCTGTGACCAGGGTTCCCAGGCCTGCTGGGTAGTGCACCTACCAATGTGGCTTCCAAGGTTGTCTCTGTCTCCCTCCAAAAATAAACTTTGAGAAAGCTTGTGTTTACTGAATGTTTACAATGAGCCAGAAACTGTGATTGTGCAATTTATTTATGTGGATTAGTGGATTTAACCCTCACTTTATGCAGGAGGTGCAATTTTAATTTCAATTTTGCAGATGACAAAACTGAGCTGGGAAAGACCGAGCAACTTGCTTGAGGTCACGTGTCTGGCAATCCGACTTCAGAGCTGGCCTCCCCATAAGGCCCTATGCTCTTGGTAGATCCTTCCCTGGGGCTGGCATTTACCACTGACAGGTGTCCTAAAGTCCTTGCATGCCCACTCCACTCCAAACCCTTACCACTCCCATCTCCTGACTCAGCCTCAGCCTGGAAGTAGGGGCTGAAGGTGAGGTGCCTGCTGGACTTGCTTGGTGGCAGTATTAACAGGTCTTCACTGTCATCCCTGTGTGGGATGGACAGGAGACAGGACAGATCAGAGGTAGGCCTGTGGTCTGAGTGAGTGCCAATGAGGGCCACTGAAGCAGAGAGGGAGACAGTTGACAGCAATGTCAGAATGGAAGATTCTGGATATGATGGCTGGTTGCCCTGGGGGTGAGGCAGAGGAACCAGGCAAAGGTAATTTTAAGATTTGCCTTTTGAGTATGTGTGATTTGAAGGATGAACGTGAATGGATATGGTAAAGTTAAGAGGAACTAAAATTTTTGAGAGGGGAAATGCCAAGATTTTTGGACCTTAGCAGAAGTGCTATTAAGAAGCACTGGACATGGGGGTGGGGGGATGCTCAGAAGACTTTTTGGTTGTAGGGATTTAGAGTTAGAAATCATCCTCATTCCCCAGTCTTCTTGAATTTTCTCTCATAGACTTGAATTCATTCTTAGATATTGGCCATGTGCGTCTTTGATTTTACAGGTTCCCCTATGGTGTCCCTTATTAGAGGGGTCATCCTTTGTGGCCACGGTGATTTCTTTAATGCTTCCCTCTTTTCTTCTTTACCCAAATCATTTGTGATTGGACAATCATTTGCCAATGTCATTTGTAGCAACACTAATATACTTGATAATAATAGCCAACATTTGTTGAGCATTTACCACATGCCGGACTCTATGCTGGGCTCTTTATTCAGTAATCTATTTAAAGCTCACAACTATAATGTATGCTACTATTACCTGCATTTTACAGTTGAAGAAACTTAAGATCAGAGAGGCTAAATAATTTATTAGTCCATGTGAAAGAAAGATGAAAATACAAGTCAGTCCAATTTCAAATAATTTATCCAAAGTCACACAGGTAGCCCATGTGAAAGAAAGACAAAAATTCAAATCATTCTAACTTCACACTGTGTTGTCAGAATAGGATTTTTAATACTTGTTCTCTTCTTGTTATGGGTTCTGGCTACGGGATCATATGGGTGCTTTTCCTGATTCTTTCAGAATCTGATTTTCCAAAGTCTAGAAACATTTGACTCTGTCCCACCCTTTGTTTCTTGATAAATAAATAATCTAGGAATAGCCAGTCACATTTTCCAAGGATCCTGTCATAACAGCATGTCCCTAATGATCAGAATTAAGTCTAGTCTCAAAATTCCACTCTTTCCTTCCTGAACTGGAGAGATGAAACTGTCAAACAGGCCAAACAAAAATGTATCAGATGTTCTGCCTTTAGTTGACCTTTTTTACTGAATGTTTCATCCTATACAAAAATTTCATAATTAGCATTAGATAGCATCATCCATATCTCTCATTTTGACTTGAGGCCCTCAAGATGGAACTTGTCCTCTTTAACAGAAAGAGAAAACAACCCTGGACACCCAGGCACTGGACTGCTGCTCCCAGCAGGGCTTTTGGTTTTCCTGCTGAACACAATTTGATAGAATATCAGCCTCAGTCAAGGCCACTCTGACTGTGGCAGATCAGAACAAAACCAGGGCACTCCTTAATCACAAAACAAAAGCATCGTCCAAGCCCAGTGACCCAGTGGTACTCATCCTGGCTAGAAGGAGTGACTGTTGTTACTTGACCAATTATAACGGTAACCTCGCTTTGTTTTTCCTACCTTCTACAGAAGAATTATTAAAATATTAAACATAAAGTTTCCCGCATGTTCAGGTCACATCCAGTTCAGAGCGAAGCGCCGCTGCCTGGGGCCCTCTCTAAAATCACCTAACACCAGCCTCCCTTCTGTACATCCTCCCCAGTTCCTTCTTACTGAGATGATTCACCCTTCTCCCGGGTATGTGTTCTTCCTCTTTTCAGTGATTCTGCAAACCAAACTTGGTTCAACTATATGGTAGTCTATGGCTGAAGTACATTGAAATACAAAAATATTCAACACACACATTCAATAGGTTTGCATATAATCCATAAATGTGGATATAAATTATTGAATAATGAATTTATATAATAAATATATTATATTTTATTTATTGATATAATAAAGGTCAATGAATAATGAATATTAACAGTTTATTCATTCTATAACATGCAGATTCCCAAGCCACATTTTAATATGACATCTTTTTTTCTCCTATTTATTTATTGGTGCACTGTAATCATATATCTTGATGAGTTTCAGGGTGGTAGAAGAATACATGCACACATTGGTCAATTAGCCCTCCCCCAATTCCCACCCCCATTCCCTTGCCCTTCCCTCCTTCTCGTGCTCAGCATAGTAGTTGACTTTAAGAAGTTTTTGTTTGTACATCCTGTGCATTAGGGTGTTTCCCTCTTCCTCTCTCCCATCTCCCTCAGTTAGGTCACCATCTTTACTCATCTAAGGTTTTCTCCATCTTTGTCTAGAGTCCCTCCTATGCCCTGTTCTCCCTAGCTTCTGCATATTAGGGAGAGCATTCGACTTTTCACTTTTTGTGACTGACTAATCTCACTTAGCATAATGGTCTCCAGCTCCATCCATTTCCCCGCAAATGATGCAATTCTGTTCTTCTTTATAGCCGAGTAAAAATCCATTGTGTACAAATCCCATAGTTTTGTAATCCTCTCATCTGTTAATGGACATATTGGCTGGTTCCATACTTTGGCAAATGTGAATTGTGCAGCTGTAAACATAGATACACATGCATTAGTCTGGTAGTTTGGTTTCCATTCTGTTAGGTAGATACCTAGAAGTGGTATTGCTGGGCCAAATGGTAGGTTCATTTTCAGTCTTCTGAGGATCCTCCACACTGTTTTCCAAAGTGGTTGCACTAATTTGCAATCCCACCAACAGTGTAGTAGAGTTCCTACTTCTCCACATCCTTGCCAGCATTTGTTATTGTTTGTGTTTTTAACGATTGCCATTCTAATTGGGGTTAGGTGAAATCTCAGGGTAGTTTTGATTTACATCTCTCTGATTGCTAATGATGTTGAACATTTTTTCATACATTTATTGGCCATTTGTATTTCTTCTTTTGTGAAGTGTCTATTTAGTTCACTTGGCCATTTTTTGATTGGGTTGTTTGGTTTTTTAGTGGTGAGTTTCTTGAGTTCTCTGTATATTCTAGATATTAGTCCTCTATCAGAGGAGTAGCTGGCAAAAATTTTCTCCCATTCTGTCAGCTCTCTGTTGAGGTTTTTGATAGTTTCCTTTGCTGCATAGAAGCTCTTCAGTTTAATGCAATCCCATATATTGATCCTCTTTTTAACTTCTTGTGCCTTTGGGGTCTCGTTGAGGAAGATTTTGCCTGTGCCTATGTGTTGAAGAGTTGGACCTACGCCCAGAGACCTATGCTGCAAGATCTCTGGTCTAATTTCCAGGTCTTTGATCCATCTTGAATTGACTCTTGTGCAGGGTGAGAAAGTGGGATTTATTTCCATTTTTCTGCATGTGGTTAACTAGTTTTGTCAACACCATTTGTTGAAGAGGCTATCTTTCTTCCAGTGTATGCTCTTGGCTCCTTTGTCAAAAATCAATTGGCTCTAATTGTGGGGATTTGTTTCTGAGTCTTCTATTCTGCTCCATTGTTCTATGTGTCTGCTTTTGTGCCAATACCATGCTGTTTTTATTACTATGGTTCTGTAATATTGTTTGAAGTCAGGTATTGTGAGGCCTCCTACACGGTTCTTGTTGCTGAGAACTACTTTGGCTATTATGGGTTTTTTTTTTTTTGTTCCAAATGAATTTAAGGACTGATTTTTCTATGTCTGTGAAGAATGACCTTGGTAATTGAATGGGTATTGCATTGAATCTGTAGATCACTTTTGGAAGAATGGCCATTTTGATGGTATTTATTCTGCCTATCCATGAGCATTGGGAGGTCTTTCCATCTTCTAAGACCTTCTTCAATTTCTTTTTTCAATGTTTTATAATTTTCCTTGTAGAGGTCTTTTACCTCCTTGGTTAGGTTTATTCCTAAGTATTTCATTGTTTTGGGGGATATCGTGAATAGAAATTTTTCTAGATTTCTTTTTCAGTGGATTTATGGTTGGCATATAGAAAAGCTTCAGATTTTTTAAGATTGATTTTGTATCCAGACACTTTGCTGAATTTGTTGATCAGTTCTATAAGGCTTTTGGTTGAGTTTGTTGGGCATTGTAAAAGTATAATATCATGCCATCTGCAAATAGAGGTAATTTCAGTTCTTTTCCTATTTGCACTCCTTTGATTTCCTTCTCTTGCCTTATTGCTCTGGCTAGAGTCTCCAGTACTATATTGAAAAGGAGTGGTGATAGTGGACATCCTTGTCTTGTTCCTGTTTTTAAGGGGAACTATCGTAGTTTTTCCCCATTCAACATGATGTTGGCTGTAGGCCTATTGTATATTGCCTTTATGATGTTGAGGTACGTTCCTTCTATTACGATTCTCTGTAGTGTTTTTATCATGAATGGGAGTTGGATTTTGTCAAATGCTTTTTCAGCATCTATTGAAATGATCATGTGATTTTTGTCTTTAGTTCTGTTTATGTGGTGGATTACATGGATCGTTTTTCATATGTTGAACCAGCCTTGCATCCCTGGGATAAACCTGATTTGGTCATGGTGTATGATTTTCTTGATGTGGTTTATAATGTGCGTTGCTGTATTTTGTTTATAGAAGTTTTGCATCTAAGTTCATCAACTATATAGGCCTGTAGTGTTCTTTTCTTGAGCTGTCTTTTTTGGTTTTGGTATTAATGTGATATTGGCTTCATAGAATGTATTTGGTAGAGTCCCGTTTCTATTTCATGGAATAGATTGAGGAGTATTGGGATTAGTTCTTCTATAAATTTTTTATAAAATTCACCTGGGAAACCATCTGGTCCTGGGCTTTTCTTTGATAGTAGGCTCTTTATTACTGCTTCAATCTCTTTGATTGCTATTGGTCAGTTTAAATTTTCTATATCTTCTTGATTCAACTTAGGAAGGTTGTATGTGTCTAGAAATTTGTCAATTTCTTCTAAGTTTTCCATTTTGTTGGAGTATAGTTTTTCAAAGTAATTTCTGAGTATCCTCTGGATTTCCACGCTGTGGTGGTAATATCACCTTTTTCATCTCTTATTTTAGTTATTTGGGTTACTCTTATTTTAGTTATTTAGTTACCTTTCTTTTGGTTAGGTTGGGTAGTGGTTTATCTGTCTTGTTTATTATTTTGAGGAACCAGCTTTTGGTTTTGTCGATTTTTTGTATTTTTTTATTCTCTACTTCGTTGATTTCTGCTCTGATTTAATAATTTCTTGTATTCTACTACTGGCTTTGGGATTAGACTGTTCCTGTTTTTCCAGGGCTTTGAGGTGTGTCATTAGGTTATTTATTTGGTGATTTTCTGTTCTTATGTGAGCACTCAAAGTTGAGTGCTCACATGAATTTTCCTCTTACTACTGCCTTCAGAGTGTCCCAGAGATGTTGATATGTTGTGTCTCTGTTTTCATTTGTTTCTAGGAATTTCTTAATTTCTCCCCTTATTTCTTCTTTGACCCATTCCTCATTCAGCAATGTGGTAGATAAATCTTGGCTGGAAGTCTCCACATGTTTATGAGATTTCTCTGGGTTTTATGTTTGATTTCTAGTTTCATTCCATTATGGTCTGAAAAGACACAGGAGATTGTATCACATTTTTTTAATTTGCTAGTACTCCCTTTGTGGTCTAGGATATGGTCTATTTTAGAGACGTTTCCATGAGCAGCTGAAAAAAATGTGAATTCAGCTGTAGTTGGGTGGAATGTTCTATGTGTGTCTAATGGGTCCATTTGGTTTATGGTGTTCCTTAGGTCTGAAGCATCCTTACTGATCTTTTGTTTTGAAGATCGATCTAGTGGTGTGAGAGGGCTGTTGAAGTCTCCCAAAATTATTGTATTGGGATCTATGTGTGACCTAATGTCAGGAAGAGTTTCTTTTATGAAAGTGGTTGCACCTATGCTTGGGGCATAAATGTTGACTATAGTTATATCCTTTTGCTGGATTATTCTTTTACCAGTAAGAAATGACCTGCTTTGTCTCTTCTGATAAGTTTAGGTTTGAAGTCTAATTTGTCTGATATCATAGTTGCTACTCCTGCTTGTTTTTGAGTTCCATTAGTGTGGATTACCTTGCTCCATCCCTTCACCTTTAGTTTGTCAGTATGTTTACTTGTAAGGTGTGTTTCTTGCAGACAGCATATAGATGGATTATGGTTTTGAATCCATTTTGCCACCTATGTCTTTTGATTGGGGAGTTGAGGCCATTTATATTCAGCGTGATTATTGAGAGATGATTTTTAATTCCTAACACTTTAAGTTTTAATTTCTGTTTGAGGTATTGTTGTTCTTCTTTGCTTAGTTGTTTGATGGAAATCATTGTTTCTCTGATTCTGGCATTTCTTTATTTTTTCTTCTTTGTAATTAATCTCTTTGAGGATTTTCTGTAGTGCTGGTTTGGAAGACATAAAGTCTTTCAGCTTCTGTTTGTCATGGAAGGTTTTTATTTCTCTTCTAAATTTGAAAGATATCTTTGCTGGGTAGATAAATCTTGGCTAGAAGTTGTTTTCTTTTAGAGTTTTGAATATGTTGCTCCAGGCCCACCTGGCTTTCATGACTTGGTTTGAAAAGTCTGGAATGAATCTTATTGGTTTGCCTCTGAATGTTACTTGGTCTTTTACTCTCACTGCCTTTAAGATTCTCTCCTTGGCCTCTACATTAGTCAATTTGATTATTATGTGGCGTGAAGAACATTTCTCTGATCTTGTCTATTGGGGGTTCTATATGTTTCCTGTACCTGTGTGTCGACCTCTTTTTCTCTGTTTGGAAAATTTTCTAATATTATTCCTCTGAAAAGATTATTGATTCTTTTGGTTTCAGCTTCTATTCCCTCTTCTATGCCTATTATTCTTAGGTTTGGTCTTTTAAGATTGGCCGAGATCTCTTCAATGTCCAATTCATTCTGTCGAATTGTTTTTTCTAAATTATATACTATGCGTTCATTTTTGGAGTGGTCATCTTCTACGAGTGAGATTTTGTTTTCCATTTGGTCTAGTCTATTGTTGATAGTTTGTTTTGATGCCTTCATTTTGATTATTGCATCCTTCACTTCCTTCAGAGCTTATTTTTTATTCCTGTTCAGGGTGTCATATTCTTTGTTTATTTGATCCTTCATTCTTTCAGGCTCTCTCTGAATTCTTTTTGGAAATCCTGTATCATTTCTACTATTAAATTTTTGAATTGTCCTTCTGGCAATCTTTGCAATTCTGTGTTGGCGGGTTCTGTTGTGGAGTTGTGGGGGGAGCTCATTGTTTCTTTGCTATTCTTCCTTCTCATGATTTCAGGTTTCTTTCTTTCTTTTCTTTTTTTTTTTTTTTTTT